>VSMD01141601.1:0-74601 GCA_008750895.1 Mirza zaza | reverse complement strand
TACTATTCAGCTCTAAGAAACAACAGTGATATAGCACATCTTATATTTTCCTGGTTAGAGCTGGAACCCATACTACTAAGTGAAGTATCCCAAGAATGGAAAAACAAGCACCACATATATTCACCAGCAAACTGGTATTAACTGAGCAGCACCTAAGTGGACACATAGGTACTACAGTAATAGGGTATTGGGCAGGGGGGAGGGGGGAGGGGGACGGGTATATACATACATAATGAGTGAGATGTGCACCATCTGGGGGATGGTCATGCTGGAAACTCAGACTTGTGGGGGGAGGGGGGAAAGGGCATTTATTGAAACCTTAAAATCTGTACCCCCATAATATGCCGAAATAAAAAAAATAAATAAAAATAAAAAATAAAAAAATAAAAGCAGTTTGCTGTAGTTTAAAAACAGTAAGAACTTTGTACATAAAATACTTAAAACCTAAAAAAATTTTTTTAAAAAATAAAATGAGCTTAATAGAACAGATATGCAGACAAATACAGCTCATTTAGACCATTTTGACACTCCTGAAGACAGTAGCGTGGTGGCTACATTAGGAAATTAACAGCAAATGTGTTAAAAATTTCTCACTTTCTTAAAACCTGTGAATCACCATCTACTTCTCTGGGAGTTGGAAACTCATTTGGTTTTGGCTGGAGTTTTCATCGCAACAACGATCTGTTCCCAGAAGGCCTGAATGATACGGATACCTATGCTAGCACCCAGAGACATCAAGGATCCTCTCAAATAGGCAACGTCCCTCTAGCATGTCAGAAGACCCTCTGATGGATTAATGTAAGATTCCAAGTAAAACGCAAATACAACCACAACTAAAACAGAATTCAGACCAGCCTTATCTCTGTTAGATTTTTTAACTTATCAATATTTATATAGTATTTACTATTTGTCATCTCTGTGCATTAAAAATACCTTAAAAATAAGTACTTAAAAATATCAACTTGTTTAATCCTCATATAACAACCCTATGTATTTGATCATTCTTTTGGGCACAGAGTAGATACATCATCTTTTTATATTACCAATCCAGAGCCAAACCATGAACACAAACCACACTGGTGCTTTGAAGCAATTCTAAACCACTTTTTGAAATTTAACCAAAGTTTTAAAAAGCAAAACATCCTTGTCAATAACTTCGATGTCATCTATACATTTTCTAAAATGGCTGAACCGGAAAATAAAAATAATCTTGTTTCCTTTCATGTATCACTTCTCCTCTCAAGCCACTCTCCACACTAGGAGGGAGAAATCCGACATTTACCAAATGCTTATTTTAAGCCAGACCCTGTCTCCCCTCCTCACCTGCGCCGTAGCCCCTAACACTTTAAACAGGTGGTAAACCTGAGGCTCAGAGAGGTTGAGCAAAGGCTCTTACAGTCTTAATGCTGGAAGATCAAGCCCTAACAGTCCTTCACCACCTAGACCTTGTTTATCTTTGTGTACCTAGCACTTACATAATGTGCAACATATATTTGTTGTATGAATGAACAGATTCCAATCTTCCGGACTCTTAAGTTTAACACTCTTTCACTACATTATTCTGCAGCCATCTCTCTAAAATACAATTCTGACCACACCACTGACCTGTTAAATAATCACCACCACCACCACCACAATTCCTTATCTTGTAGGAATTAGAGAGTATTGGAAGCTTTAGCACTGTGTTTTTCACAGTTTTTGCAGCTTGTGACTGATTAGGTCTTACATTGTTGTGTTTTAAATGAAATGGGATAAATAGAAGAGTATACTGCAGGGAAGTTCGATAATTGTTGTGAGAAATATTTGCATGTGCAGTGGAAATGATGTCATATCTTTCTCACTGTGGGTCATAGTCAGAAGTTTGAAAACCACGTCCCTCCCAGCACACGTTGCTGCTTCTTTGCCTTTGTGCATATTGTTTCCTCACCTGGTCTTCCCCTTTCTCTGCCTGGGGGGATTTCTATCATCCTCCAAGTCCTAGTTTAAATGTATCAGTCACTCCACTCCTATTCCTACCTTCCCCTGTTGGGCACCTGATCCCATCGCACGGTAGGTGGTTGTTTGCTGGTATCCTCTCAACTGCAGTTAAAGGCAGGGAATATACCGTATTTATTCCTGTCTCTCAAATGCCCGTAACAGAACTTGGTCTACAGAAGACACTCTAAAGGTTTCATTATTTTACACAGCCCTGCAAGTAATCTTTATTGGACATAAAATGTATTTCTTGATATGTCTTACAATTTCCAATTATTGTTACATTCAGCTTTTTAAAAGCAACATCATCCCTATGTTACTAAAGCTTAAATAATGAAAAGTTTTAAGATAACCCACATCCATTGGACCAGGATTCGGGTCTGTTCTGAATCAGATGAGCACTATGTGACACAGCTGCGACACCACGTGCTCCTCATTTGTCCCTATGCTCAGCATGGACAGTCTCATTTAAATCAAGAATGACATCAGGACAGAGTTCAGAAGACTCCTGTACTTTTTAGTGTAAAGAAACAGTGATGTATCAAAGAGGCTTATTAAGTCCTGGGAGAATAAAGCAGAACATAAAAGATTAGTAAAACTTACACTTTTTGATTCCAATTAAATTTTTATCTTTATAAATAAATTGATTATAGTCTCCATTGAGACTTAAAGGAAACAAACCCCATACAACTTGGGACAAATCTGAAAATAATTTTCCCCCATCGATTTTGCTGTCTTCTTTAGTTTTCCAGCTGCCTTTGGGGACACCTAGAACTCTAGAAGAAATATGCAAAATAACTTGGTTACTAATGACATGTAGGGTGGATGGTTTTCTTTTCTTTCCGCCTACATGGCCACGGGGGTGCTGTGCTGCATGACTGAAATGCTACAGAAATGTTCGGGAACACTTCCCAGCCTTAACCACACGGCCGCTTCATCTGTGAGCGGCGTGTTCTGTGTTGAAACATGCTCGGCTTAAAGACCAGTGGTTGCATTCCTGGCACGAAATTTCAGGACGGTATAAACATTTGAAGCTGCCACCTTTGTAGATACCACCGCCAGGTTGGAAAAAGACTGGAAGGTTTTAACTCCTCTCACCATAGGTTCAGGCTATAAATAGAGAACTAAGTGATGCTTTTTCCTCAGCACATGCACTGACAATGGTGGCAAAGAGAATGCCAGGTAACCTTGGGGACAAAGGAGCCATAAATTGCTACAGCAGAGCCTCGCACTAATTTCAGTAAAGGAGAACGGAGATGAGGAAAATAGCCATACTTCCAGTAAGGCTGATTTTTTTTTTTTTGAGACAGAGTCTCACTTTGTTGCCCAGGCTAGAGTGAGTGCCGTGGCGTCAGCCTAGCTCACAGCAACCTCAAACTCCTGGGCTCAAGCAGTCCTGCTGCCTCAGCCTCCCAAGTAGCTGGGACTACAGGCATGTGCCACCATGCCCAGCTAATTTTTTCTATATATATTAGTTGGCCAATTAATTTCTTTCTGTTTATAGTAGAGATGGGGTCTCGCTCTTGCTCAGGCTGGTCTCGAACTCCTGAGCTCAAACGATCCTCCCACCTTGGCCTCCCAGAGAGCTAGGATTACAGGCTTGATGGGGTCTCGCTCTTGCTCAGGCTGGTCTCGAACTCCTGAGCTCAAACGATCCTCCCACCTCGGCCTCCCAGAGAGCTAGGATTACAGGCTTGAGCCACCGCGCCCGGCCTCAGTGAGGCTGATTTTTGTCTATACCGTTCAAATCATGTGACAAAACATAGCATCTAAGAAACAATTCATTTCCCAGTTATTAACTTGGACACTGTCTCTCAAAAATAAAATAAAATTTTAAAACAACAAAAAAATAAAGTCAATGTTACTATCTAGCAGTATCTGCTTAATTGAAATCAAAGAAATCTGAATAATTCTCTGCTAGTTGGCAACAATTACATAAATTTGTGTCAGACTCCCATTACACTAGTAGTGAACAAATGGATTCACAGAATCACTTTTTATTGAGTGACTAACATTTCAATTTGGTCCATCATAAGCAACTGACAACAGTTCCAAGAGTGCCAAAGGTCTTTATGCACTGGTTTGGTGTGAAGCTGTTTTGACTGCATCACTGTTTTACTTACTGACCTATAGCAGAGATTGCTAGTCGTCCCCAAACATATTAGTCAAGATAGGCTGGGTTATGTTGCAGTGACAAGTTAACTTTAAATCAATTTCAATGCTTCAACACATTTCTTGTAGCATGTGGATGGGCAGAGGCTCGGTTCCACACGGCTTCCCAGGGACCTAGGTCAAGGGAGGCTCCAGAGACTTGTGTTCACATCATCTGGAACCTGTGGTGTTCTTGGCTGCTGGGGCAGGGAAGAGCTACTGGGGACTGTAGCTTTTTCACATGTCACTTCCCCTCATAGCCAACTGGCTAGAACTAGTCATGTGGTCTCACTAGTTCAGCCTTCTGGTGCCCAGAAGGAGAACCAGATCTTGGGAAACACACAAGTATCTACCATACCCTGTATCCAGTCTCCCCTTCTTCTATGGAAATGGAACTACTGGCTGTTAGCTGGCACATGCTTCCCCTCACCTCAAAAGATTACATTTCTAACTCTAAGTGTCTCAGCTGTGACCACAGGATGCTCGTTAAGGTGAGGTCACAACTTGCTGGAAGTGTCCTTAAGAAGAGGACACTTTTTTTCTTTCTCTTTCTCCATCCTTCCTGCTGGCTAGTAGGTAGACACATGGCTCCAGCAGCTCGCTTGGATTTGAAAGTGACCTTGGGCATGGAAGCCAAGCATGAAGAACAACAGCTACTTGGGAGGAACCTTGGTTCTTGACCTCTTGGGGAGCCATATCAACTCTGAATTACCTCCGGACTTCCTATGTGTAAGAGAAATAAATTTCCTATCTTGTTTTAGCCACAATTACTTTTTTTTTCTATTACTTACAGCTGAATTTAATCCTTACTCAGATGGGGCCCCAGTGCAAAAAGTCTGTTATGACTTCTGTTTTCAGTAATATCCCTCGTCTCCTTCCGTGTTCAGAATCAACCAATACACACAGAAGTCTGAGACAGAGGTCAAAATCTCCCTGCTGTTTCTAATAAAGCTGACTGAGGATGTGGCCTTAGATTGGTGGACAAAAGCGCTTGTTAACACTTCACTCCTGACTTGGACAGATTACCTGCCATTGCAACTGACATAACTTTGGTGTTGCAACCTCAACACTACTGACACTGGACTGGATAACTGTTGTGTGGGTTCATCTTGGGATCACATTTAGCAGCCTCCCCGTCCTTTATTCCTAGATGCTAGTAGCACTCCCATCACAATGAGCAAACTTGTCTCCAGACATTGCCAAATGTCCCCTGGAGAACAAAATTTCCCCCAGTTGAGAACAATTGGCATAACTGAACAACCGCAGAGCCCCCTCTTGGGAGTGTATTTCCATAGCAGGAAATTTCCAAAGAGAGGAAACCCAGGAGGGACTGAGCCTTTAGTGTCCAGTCCCTTTTTCTAAACTCAGAGATGCCACCCCCTTTTCAAGAGGTGAATGAGGGAGAGGGAGAGGCCAAGTGTGTTACTCTCATCAATGTTTCTCTACACGGGAACCACAGTTCTTGTGAAAATGCTCTTTTGTTACACTGAGTCATTTTTCTTACAGCCTATAATTTCACAAACATTAGCTAAAAATGTGAATGACTGGTTGGGTCCAACTACTTTCACCAGAAGTGAAGAATGGGTGCTAGAAAGCCTCAATGAGCAAGATTTAAGCCACTGGGGTCAAGCTACATTTTGTTTAACAGTAGCGGCCCACTGCTTTAAGTCCATTTGTTTATCTTCAGAGTCACCGTGGGTGTTTAGAGAGTATATTGTTTGTGACTGTAGGTGTGTGTGTGCACGCACACACATGTGCTCACACCTCCTGAGGCCGAGACCTATGAACCCTTCAGCTCCTTCAAGAGGAGGATTGGCCGGGCACAGTGGCTCACGCCTGTAATCCTAGCACTCTGGGGGGCCGAGGAGGGTGGATCACTCAAGGTCAGGAGTTCTAAACCAGCCTGAGCAAGAGCAAGACCCCATCTCTACTAAAAATAGAAAGAAATTGGCCAACTAAAAATATATATAGAAAAATTAGCCTGGCATGGTGGCACATGCCTGTAGTCCCAGCTACTTGGGGGGAGGCTGAGGCAGTAGGATCACTGAGCCCAGCAGTTTGAGGTTGCTGTGAGCAAGGCCACGGCACTCTAGCCTGGGCAACAAAGTGAGACTGTCTGAAAAAAAAAAAAAAAAAAAGAGAGGAAGATTGCCCCATAATTACTAGCTCTTGGGTAGAATAAGCTAGTATAACAGTTCTCAAACTTTCTGGTCTCAGGATCTCTTTAAACTCTAAAAAATTGAAGACCCCAAAAAGCTTTTGTTCACATGTATATTCCATCAAGCAACATTTAAAGTACTGCAAATTAAAACAGAATATTTTATATTTATTCATTAAAAACAATAAACATATTACATGTTGAATAATATATTTCAATGAAAAATAACTACATTTTCTAAGACAAAAACAATTAGCAAGGAAGGGCATTACTATGCATTTTCACAAATCTCTTTAATAAGTCTGGTGGAATAGAAGACACATGAATTTTCGCTGTCTGCTTCTGCATTCATTCTGTTGTGATACGTTCTTTTTGTTTAAACATGTGAAGAAAAATCCAGCCTCGATTGGCACATGAAAGGTCTTAGTAGCCTTTCCATATCCCGGAGGACATCCTTCCCTGATATGACATCAAAACTTGACAAGTGGTAGTTTCTTTTAGTTGCAGCCCTCTGCCCCGGGGAATCTCACCTTGGAGACTTCTGGTCTGGGGCTTCCCCTCTGGCCACATGGATGCCCACTGTCCAGGCCGCACTGCCACTTTTCCTCACTTCTCCCACTGTCACTTCACATCTTGTTTCCCTTTCTTCCTTCCTTCTCCTGTCACCTGTTTTTCCGCTCCTTTCTCTACCTTCTCACAGATCTCTACTTGCTGTGGAGCCACCACCTACTGTCCTCCAAAGGCCAGGCTGAAAGCCTCAAACATCACCCCTTTCCCACCCAATGGGGCCTAAAGCCAACAAGGTGCCAGGTCTGCCTTCAGTGGTCAGAGAAGCCACAGGAGCAGAAGATAAAGCCAGAAGACACTGCCTTCATCCTCAGCTGGCACCTGGCATGGCTGGGCAGGGCCGCTGGAGGGCGGGCTAAGCCAATCGCTAATGGAATTCAAGAGCCAATTCTGAAACAACGTAGTACAATGAATTGCTTTTATTCTGATTTTCATTTTTAATTGTTAAATAATCAAGTGGCAGATTCCTGAGATTTTGAGACACAACACTCATGTACAAAAGAGAAAGCCTCTCTCACTCGTTAACTTTGGGCATCCAACTCCATGCCAGCGTCCCTGGGGCCAAAACGCGTCCAAAGGGAGGGACAGAAGGGTCATAATTCTCTCAGGTTTAAAGGAGCTCTCTGGACAACAGCACAAAAGTGTTCATCTTTTGCTGAGTCGAGGGACAATTAGATGTGCTGTAACTTTTCACAAAATGCAAAATTAGCAGAATATTTTTTCAGTGCAAATTCAGTCTGTTTTGTTTTTTTGAAAAGTCAGAGTTTTTTTTTTTTTTTTTTTTTTTAAATATTCTTGGGAGTTGGCTTGAATGTAGTCAGGTCACTTTTCTTATCAACCAACAAAGACTGCTGGAGCACTATACAAATACGGGAAATACATACATGTTAGATATGGTCCCTACACTTGGACAGCAGGTAATGCCAATTGGGAAAACTCAGCAGCAACTGAAAAGGATAAACGATGGCCTCCAAGTGCCATGTACAGATGGTATGCGGGATGGGAGTTAGGTGGAAGGAAGGTGTGAGCCAGATGCAGAATCTGAAACACAGAGAAAAGGAAGACAATTCCAGGAAGGAGGATAAGAGCAAAGGCTGAAAGTTGGGAAAGTGCAATGTGCATTTCAGGCACAGTGAGAAGACCAGTCTGGTTTGGGCTGAAGGCCCACAAGGCAAGTAACAAGATCAGACCCAAGAACAAGGCTGAGGCTGGCCTGCAGGCCTTCCACAGCAAGAGACTGGACCTCGGCCTGCAGGACACATGGGACCGCTCATGGTTTCTGAAGGAAAGCAGCAGAGGTGAATGTCAGCAGTAGTGTATGTATGGAGATATGTATGGAGAGATGGGACAGTGAGGGTGCGATGGAGGAAGAGCTCAGAAATCTCTGCATGGGACGCTTACTCTAGTGCTTTTAAAATGAAGAGACCAAACACCAGAAGATGGAGTGACTAGAGAGACACTTCATTTATATAACACATCTACAATTTACAAAGGACTTAGCTTACATGATGTCATTTTATCTTCAGAACAATTTGTAAAGTAGAACATTTGTCACATTTCCACAAGGAACTGCTGCTCAGAATTTATGCTATCACCTTTGGCAAAGCCTTTTTGTTGGTTTTTGGGACACTACCTTCTTTAGTTTTTTTTTTTTCCTCTTATTCCTTTTCAGGAAAGGCTTTTTCTTCTGTATGTCCCCTTAAATACAGATGCTCTTGGGCCTCTCTTCTCCTGCTAAACTCTCATTAGATGATCTCACCTATTCTCAGGGTTTAAAGCATCATATATAAACTGAACAACTGCCAAATCAACTACACAGAGTTCAGATCTTTCTTTTGAACACCTGACCTACATATACATAGTTACCTATCTAAATTTCTTTTATCCAGCATGTCCAAAATTGATTTTTACCCTACACTTGCTGTTTCTCCTTTCTCCTCTTCCCTATTTTGTCACACCATTATCACTAACCAGTCCAATGATGATGAACAGTGCCCCCTGTGGCTTTTCTTTGGCTAATTTCAAACAACTTTTTGTATCAAACAGAGGGAGTAAGGGAAAGCCTTGAGGCTAACCATCCAGAGAGAGCACTGGCAGCAGTCCCCAGACATAAAGAAACAAGCCAGCAGGGACTGTGGCGGGAGGAGCAGGCGCTCCACAGAAGGACGGGACTGGAGACAGCCACCGGCACTCAGAGGTATGTGAATGTTAAACACTCAGCAGTGTTTTTTAATACTTTGATTTTGGATTCCTAGTTTAAATCCTTCTATACATGATCTGAATTTTAAGTTGCTTCAAATCTTTCTTTAAAAGCAAAGAGGTTTAAAATATGAATTCAAGTGGTACAAGAATCTTGTATGATAGACAAGGCAGGTATTATTAGTCTAATTTTACAATTCACTCACCCACTCACTGATTCCGTTAAACATTTATTAAGCACTTTATCTGGGCCAGGCACGGTGCGAGGCGCCGGGATATAACAATGATTACGACAAGGTCCCTCAAGGAGCTCACAGTCTAATGGTAAACTACAGAGTAAACTGAGGCACAGAGTGGTAAATGACTTACCCAATGAGGTAGAAAGAGCTAGGTATGTGGAAATGTGGGACTAGAGCTGGAGAGAGGGCAGGGCACAACTTGTGGTAAGTAAAACCCCTCTGACTGAAGAGCAAGGCTGCATACAGAAACATATTACAAAAATCTGCTTGCAAAAACCTTAAAATAGTTCCCAATTTTCACCATGATTGAATTCAGGTCTCACGATGAATTACACTATTACCTGATGGCATTTCTATACTTGCCCCCGGAGCCTTGGGGCATGCCACCAATCTGCTGGGACATACAACTCCATAGACAGCTTGAAATCAAGATGCATCCAATACCAGTTTCGGCATTGGCAATCATATTAAAATACTTTAATTAACTCCATGAACGTAAATGTATAGCACATTTATGATACTTCTACATGTAGAAGTTTGGAAAAACTCTCCTCTAACCCTCATCCAGAGGATTCTAATAAGTTATAGATACCAAGGAAATTAGAGAATTTGTCTGTTACTTTCCATATATACATTATTTTGCTGTACAAGGATGAAAAGCGTCACTTAGACATATTTCATAAGTACTCTAAACATTATACAGATATATATACAAAGACATCACATTTAGATTCGTGTGTACATCTATCCAATGTACAACAGCTAACTGCAAACATGACCAGTGTAAGGCAATTTCTTTTGTGATATACGATACAACCCTTGAAGGAAAGGGTAGCGCATCCACGAAGAACATCCATCTCAGGCCTGACCATCTGCTTTCATGACACTCTGTGATGAAGTTATTTCAGGTGTCAAGATGTCTATCTCGCTGACAAAAAGCAGTGAATAATTATAAAAAGTTGTTTTCAAATGTGGAAACCATAATTATCTAAGTAGTGAACTACTCAAAGATACTACCGGCATTAATGCTGCTGCTAACGAGGAGAGCACGGCAGGGATGAGTTATTGCTCTGAGAATCAGACCGATGCATCATCCATCTACCCCCGTAGGATGTTCCCCAAAAAACTCAATGCATGAATTCTTAAATGCTATCAGTTGCTCACTTCAAGCAATTCTTCACTTTGCTGAGGATTTTCTTCTGAAAAAGAACACACGAGAGAGGAATTCTCCTAAGTGAAGGACTGAAAGGCAGACAGATAATAACAGAACATACAATCCAACTACTTTAAAAAAAGTGAAGACCCCTAGTCAAGCTCATGTTAATAACATAAGGCTAATTTTTTCAGTCTCACAAGAATAAACAGGAACTCAAACCTGTACCTAAAAGCCCATTGGAGAATATAGAAAGCCATCCCGTATTAGGGCTTTATTGATTTCTTTTGGAGATGTCATGATTCCCTGATTATTCATTATCCTTGTGTCCTTGTGTTGCTATCTGTGCATTTGAGACAGCCTCCACTTCTGACTTTTGTAAGTGTTTGTTGGCAAGGATAGAGCTTCCCTCTTCAGAGGAGCCTGGGATTTTGGAAGGGCCAGCTGGTGACCACCCCAGGCAGGCAGAGCTTTTTGTGAGCTCTCCAGCTGGCTGGGCCACTGCCTTTGCTCTGATGTCGGTGGGGCTGCTGGCTGGGTTCTGCTGTCTTGTGAGATCACTGCCTGGGCTCTGCTGTCCGGTGAGAAAACTGCCTGGGCTTCACCGTCCAGTGAGACTACTGCCTGGGCTCCACTGTCTGGTGGGGTTGCTGGCTGGGTACCACAATGGCTTCTGCTCAGGATGTACTCCTCGGCTACGTAATTCCACCCTTTGGGATCTGCAGCTAGACATGGCTGCAGGCTGGGCTCCAAGGTCACATGGAGCCACTGCTCTGGCTAGGCAGGACCGGAGGCTATGCTCCTTAGAAACGTGAAATTGAGGATCCCTCTCCGTCCTGTAGTAGGTGCTGGGTGGGCTCTTGGCTGAGTTTAGTGGATCAAGTAGGTCTAGCACTTTCCCTTCTCTGAGATGTGTGGCGGTGGAATCTCCTGCTGGGCAAGGTCACTGGGCGGGCTTTTGGGGCCTTTGGAGAGTGGAGCTGCTGTGTAACCAAAAGCCTCCCTATTCAGAGCCTACCGCCAGTGGTACCGCCATGGGACCAGATTAAGTTTAACCATAAAGTTTGTAGAAATATCTAAACTCCAATAAGAATCACCTCGTAATTCTTGTTTTTTTCCTCATGTTTTTGGGGATAAGAAGAGTAAAAATATCTTAAGGCCATAATATACATTTATAAAATTACATATACTTAAAATATCATTAGAATCTTAAATTTCCTAATCACAAAGTTGGTATGTTTACCTTCCTCAGGGCGTTGTGGATGTCTGCTCTCAGAAGAAGAAGTGACACCTTCAGATCTTTTGTGACCCGTGTGACCCTGCTCCACTTCACACAGGTAGACGTCAATAGGTCCTTTGGTGCTCCTGATGTGCACTGTGATAGAATCCTGCAAAGGACACACAAACCATTGAGACGAATGAAGACTTATCAAGCATACTTTTTCACTCACTAGAACTGCAAAAATTTCAAAAAACCTTTCTGAAAGTTAAATTCTGGTGGCTTCCTTTCTATTGTACATTTGAGAAAATCATCAGCTGTAGCCACATCAAACCACTGGACAATTCACACAGCTAAGACAGCCACACAACGCTGTAGTGATAGTATCACAGCCATCAAGTGAACACCTCCATACTGATGAGTCTGTTTTCCCTACTCAAGAAGTCGACCCCTTGAAGGAGGCCATACTTGAGAGTTGAAAGTCAGCATTTTGGTAACAAAGAACTGTGGAATACCCTATAGTTTCATAGGATAAGGGTGTGCTTGGATTTCCAGACCAATAAAGAGGTATTGAGATAAGTGGAAGGGCCATTCATTTGTCCATTTGAAAGAACTAAGAGGAAAAGATCAAGTCAAAATACACCTCATGTAATTTAAAACATTTAAAAAAATGAGAATCGTGACAAAGGACTATTATTAACTCATTATGATTTTTACATTTTTTGGCTTCAGATTTATTTACTCAGGATTTAATTAAAATATTTTTCCCATAAGATATCAGGAAATTGAGTGCTTCTACTGAGAATTAAGCTAAATTCTTAAGGAATAGTTACAGTTATGATTCCTTTGTTTTGTTAATAGAGAGCTGGTTCAGCTGTAACACAAACTCTACTCTCTCCTTTTACGTGGTTAGACCTGGGCTGGACACTGCAGACACCACTGTTCCCTCCTGCGCCACATCTCACTGCGCTCTTATGACAGTGAGTTCAGTGACATGCAGCATCTCAGAGGGCCTCATCTGTCCTCTTTGCTATGGCTTCCTGGTTCCACGCAGGTGGGCTAGAGAACATCTGTGCTCAGTTTCTAGAGGGCCGGGTCAGGTCTGGTTTGAATAGTAAACCTTGTGCAATTTAGTAGATAGTTAGAAACAATAAAAGAAACCAGTATGTTGCCCTGAACTAGCAGTCAGCTGAGGACTTCACATTCCACTAAATCAAGGATTGGCAAATGTCTTCTGTAAAGGGTAGGACAGTACATATTTTTGGCTTTGTAGGCCATGCCACCCTTGTCACAACCTCTTATTCTGCTAATGTAGTGTGAGAACAGCCAGAGACAGTATCTAAACAAATGGGCATGTGGTTGTGTCCCAAGAAAATTATTTACAAAAATAAAGAGCAGGGTGGATCTGATCCAAAGGCCAGTTTGCCAACCGTCATGCCAGGTCCACAGCTCTCTCCGCAGGTCTTTGTGGAGTCAGACTCTCCCGAAGCCAGCATGCACACACACCTATTGCTGACAATGGCTGGCCAAGAGGGCCCTTGTGCACAGACTTTAAATGGGACTCTAAGAGAAGCCTTGAGCATGATTAAAGGCTCAGCAAGATTTAACAATTACAGTCTGATGCAGCTCATAGCATAGGGAAAAAACCCAAAACCCATCAGTCACTGCAGAATGGATTATCATGCCCCATAGTAAGCATGTGTTGAAGGACTAGTAGCTACTTATTTTAAAACAAAATCTGTGAAACAACTCATATTAAATATAAACGATACTTGGAATGTACCTAAATCCAAATAAAACAACTAGGAAATATCACCAAGAGGTCACAATTTGAGTGCGACAGACGAAAGACAGCTGTTCCTAATTGATACACTGTCAAATGACATGGGCCCTCACTTGGACAGAGAGGTCTGCTGGGGATAAGAGGAAAAGTGGGTGGCAGGAATACTCTTTACTTGGAGGGAGGCAAATCCCTACAGTGATGAAGAAGGACCTCACTATGAGCACTGACAGGTCTATCAGGCTGTCGGACTCGATGATTTGTCACAAGAATGGCCACATTCTTTGGTTCTGACTCTATCCTTATCAAGCAACCTTCTGATGACAATTATGGTTTTTTCTTTTTTTTTTTGAGACAGAGTCTCACTCTGCTGTCTGGGCTAGAATGGCGTGGAGTCAGCCTAGCTCACAGCAACCTCAAACTCAAGCGATTCTCCTGCCTCAGCCTCCCAAGTAGCTGAGACTACAAGCATGTGCCACCATGCCCGGCTAATTTTTTTATTTATATATATATATATATTTAGTTGGCCAATTAATTTCTTTCTATTTTTAGTAGAGATGGAGTCTCCCTCTTGCTCGGAGCTGGTTTCAAACTCCTGACCTTGAGCAATCCTCCCGCCTCAGCCTTCCAGAGTGCTAGGATTACAGGCGTGAGCCACCACGCCTGGGGACAATTATCTTTCAATACAAACTTTCCTGAAGGGAAAGAATGTGCTAAGCAGCTAGCAGCTGTTAAGAATATTTTCATTTACACAGAAATTTTACTTTTCATTTTAAATGTATAACATAGTGTTCTAGTTTATTCATTAGTCTTTTATGAGTTTGTTAGTAAGCTAATCCCCCAGATCCTTGGCTGAGATCAGATCTTAATTTTGCAACTTCAAAACAGGACAATTCTTGGTGATTCCTCTAAGAAGCATTATAGTATATTGGCTGAAAACAAATTTGAGGCCAAACTACCTGGGTTTGAATTCTGGTTCTCTCACTTACTCTGTGATCTTGAGAAAGTTAATTCATCTTTCTGTGCTCTGGGTTCCTCATCTTTAAGATGATGATAATAATGTCTACTTGATTTGCTGTGTCACTCAAAACATGTTAAAATGTGCAAAGTGCCCTGAATAGTATCAGGTACACAGCTAACATGCACATGATGGTTATTACGTTACTGTGACTGCAACGGAGCACAGCCTCAGCCGTTGGCCCACCTCCCTCTTCAAATCTATTTTAAATGCAGGACTACCAACCTCTCTGGGAGCAGGAACATCCAGTCTGGTTTCTTCTGGAGCCTTAACTGCAATAACAATCTGTTCATGGAAGGCTTGGATGCTATGAATATCTTGATATGTTACATATGCTAGTGTAAAAATCAGTCAAGGATCTCTGAGCAGGGTGCTATTTATTAGGGAGAAAATTTATCTCTTATAACTCATTAATGAAAGTGTAATGTTAGAATATCTTTAGTTTTTATGGGATACAAATTCACAAGTGTAAAAAATTATTGTACTGGTAAGTTGTACTATTTCATATGAAATTCTTAACATTTTATGAAGTATTTTACAATATTTATAACTCAGCTTAAAGAATTCTTTTTAAAAAATATAAAAAGATTTAGGGGTATAAGAGTGTTTGTTTTTGTTTTTTTAACATGGCTGAACTACACAGTGGGAAGTCTAGGCTTTTAACAAATCCGTCATCTGAATAGCATATACTATACCCAAGGTAATTTTTCATCCCGAACCCCCCTCCCACACTCCCCATCTGATTCCAACATCCATTATGTCACTCTATGACCATGTACATCCACTGCTTAGCTCCCACCTGTAAGTGAGAACATGTGGTATTTGGTTCCTTTTTCCTGGGTCACTTCACTTAGAATAATGGCCAAGAATTCCTGTAACCTGTACTACTGGGATTATTACGGCAATTTCTGGAGAAAAATGTTAATAAAGTTCAAGTCCCTATAACAAACAAAACTCATGAAGGAATTCAAATTGCTACCCTATTCCCTATTCCTTGCTAGATCATACTATAACTTTGGGAAAAAATATTCAGTGTTTTTGATAAGAATTCCCCCTAAATTGAAAGATGGCAAAAAAAAATCTATAAAAAGTAGAAACTTAAGAGAATACATTTCTCAGCACTATTATGTATGACAGATTTCCCTCATCTAAAATTATTTTCCATCTTACACCCTGAATGTATGATTCATCTTTATTGTGTTAACTCAAATTTTACCAATTAAGTGATACATTAGGTTTCTCCAGCATTCTCTCTTTTACTAAACAGGGTACTATTTGTGTGTTTTGAGATTATACTACTAAGTTTTATTTTATTTTTTAAAGATCTATTTATATCTTAATTATATAAATCAAATCCCCAAGCAGACCCTACTAAAGTCATTTGCTTTAGATGCAGAAATTTTTTTTTTTTTTGAGACAGAGTCTCACTTTGTTGCCCAGGCTAGAGTGAGTGCCATGGCGTCAGCCTAGCTCACAGCAACCTCAAACTCCTGGGCTCAAGCCATCCTGCTGCCTCAGCCTCCCAAGTAGCTGGGACTACAGGCATGCGCCACCATGCCCGGCTCATTTTTTCTATATATATTAGTTGGCCAATTAATGTCTTTCTATTTATAGTAGAGATGGGGTCTCGCTCTTGCTCAGGCTGGTCTCGAACTCCTGAGCTCAAACGATCCGCCCACCTCGGCCTCCCAGAGAGCTAGGATTACAGGCTTGAGCCACCGCGCCCGGCCTAGATGCAGAAATTTTAAAGATTTAAAGGATATCTTTCATTTTCTTTGTCATCTGTTAACTCAAACAGCTGCTGAGCACAATCCTTAATTAGCTCGTCCAACGCATCTTCCATTGCTGATAAGTCAGAAAGTTCCTCCTGTAGCTTCTTTTGTTGGGGTACTGCTCCAAAATTGCTAAGATCAGATCCTCTTTAAAAGAAAAAAAAATAAATCACCATCAGTAACATGCAGTGGATTACAGAGTAATTGCAAGTTAGGTCATCAGAACTTCAACTGTTTATATTTGGTGTTTTCCAAAATGACAGACAGAAACTAGGGACTTTGATTTAACTTCTACCCTCTCTTTATTCTAGACAGCCATTATTCCTCCTCTACATAAATAATCTTTTGTTCCCATTTATAGTTTCACATCTTACAAGAGAACTTTTTCAAAAAATATATTACAACCCTATGGAAATGAATAATCATAGACACAGCCCAATGAAGTAATAAGAGCACTAATCTAAGAGTCAATAATACCTAGCCCTACTGCTTACAGCACAACTTTTGACAAGTTATGATCTTTTGGTACCTTAGTTTCTATACATGAAAAACAAGAAGTGTTGGCAAGATGACAGTTCCTCTGCTAAAATTTTATGTCTGTATTTTCCCCATTGTGTATATTCCGCCTGAATATAATAATTATATTCATTATTATAAAAAGATTTATTTTCTGTAGTTATTAGTGTCTACTCCAATATGATATGACTAGGCAACAATTTATATTCACTTTTTTCCTTTAATCTTTATGGAAAATAAACAGGGGAAAAATTGTTACCTTTATTTTTTATCCTTTGCTTGCCAGTTTTCAAATCTGATTCTAATTAGTGATTAAGAATGCAATCTGATATGAACCCCTAAAGTGTTTTTTAATGTCATTTAGTACAAATGTTTAAAATAAAATTCAATCTGTATTTCTGTACTATAGAAAAAATAATCTCCCTTATGAATCCTTTTCCTCTGATAACTAAATTAATTACTTAGAGTCATTTTATGATCTTTGTTGGCAGATTTTTCATTTGCCTGAAAGGTCTCTATACACTTACATTCTGGACCTGTTTCTTCCTGATCCAAAATACTTGCCTATTCTGGTATAATAGCTTTTTTCTTCCATGCATGTGCACACACATCTTTCACTACATCAATATCTTGGTCCTTTTTCCATGGATCCTTCCTAATCATGTCAAGTCTTTAGCAATTGCCTTTCAGACATTAAGTCTGATTTTTTGTTTAAATATTCAGGGCAGTATGTTTCAAAGTATGATCCATAGGCCAAACACATCATAACCACTTAGGGTACCTGTTGAGAATGCAGATTACTGTCTTCCCCCAGAACTACTGAATTATACTCCTGAAGCAGGAGGCTCTAGGTGTTCACTACACTCCAGTGTGAAAACCACCGTTTTATAACCTTCACAGATTTCCCCTGGTATCAATAGGAACTGAGGAAATATTTTCTTTTTAATTACATTTTTTGTGGGATAATGCAAGAAAATTTATAGGGTCCTTTTGTAACAAGAAGTCATATCTTACTTTGTTTGATATTGTCAAAACACTGCTGTTATTTAGTTTGTTCTAAGCATGGAACTGTCACTTAATGAGAAGGAAAAAAAGGCCATGAAAAGTTTGGAACTAACTCACATCCACCGAATATGGTTCTTAGATTTTTTTTCAACGAGGTCGATTCCATCTAAGACATTGGTGATATCATATACTCTTCGTTTCCGTACTCCCAGTTTTGTTGCAACCTTGTTTAAGTCAAGAATACCCCCAGGAGCAGATCTGACAAGATCCATAAATTTTCTAGTTAAATAAACCAGTGACACATCAAAACGAGGTCTCTTCACTTTTAGCGCTTCTGGGAAACAAAATAAACACATTTGTAAAATTTTAAATAACATTTCTCAACTCATTTAAAAAATCATTTATTTCCTCTTGATCAAACAGCATAGACATCTGCAGAAATTCCCACATACTGACTGAATCATGGCTGATTTCTATCGAATAAGTTTCTCAAAACGGGTAAGAAATTTCTTTGCCTATCCTAGGTCTAAACAAAGGCTTTAGACTTAAATAAAGGAGTATTTGAAATACGCTACCAGTTTCAAATGAACATGTGAATTTTTAGAAGTCTACTGCATCTTATCAGACAAAGCAGTAAATTTACCTTTGTATCCATACCACTCTCAGGAATAGAACTAGAAATAATTTTTAAAATTACATTTTCATTTGGTCTTCAAGTTCAGGAATTCTTTACAAAAACAAAGGTAGAGACTGGGCTTTTTATTTTAATGTTTTTATCCATGTCAAAGTACTAATATAACCCTGTCTGATTACGTTTTTAAAAGAGCCCAAACCATCTTTTATAAGGACAATTATGATACATCTTGAGGAAAAGTGGCATATCTATTTTTAAAAATATTCATTACCCTATATTAACAGATAGGCAAATGAAGGAAAAAAAAAATCTCCTGAAGTCCCTCACTCACTCACCTAGTACAATCATTTCGGGTTTTCATAAACACGCCCCCACAATACACATACATGTCAATATGTACACATAGTTCTTACAAACAAAAATAGGAACTTACCATTTTGTAACATGTTCTTAACTCAATATTGTAAACATCATGACATGTCAACAAATGTATTTCAACATTATTTCTAATGGCTACATATTTAACTGCATGGAATATTTGCTAAAGTTATCTCAATACTGAAAATTAAGACTGTCTACAAATTCACTATTTTGCATAATACTTCAAAGAACCTACTTGTTGCTAAATTATTATATGTACCCTTAACTGTTTCCTTTAGATAAATTCCAAGATATGAAGTTGCTTAGTAAAAGGATATTTTTAAGGAATTTTGATATGTACTGCTAAACTGCTATCAAGGTTGTGGGATCTATTAATTTTACACAGTAAATAAGGGCTTAATCTCATGCTTTTTCATCTTTTCTAATTTGATACTAAGAAAAAGTTCTTATGGCTTGGTCTGCAGAGGAAATAATTTCTAAAATAACTCGGTTGTCGTTCTGGTGTAGAATATATGATTTCCCTTTTTCTCCACTTCCGTAGCATACCAGTCAGTATGTCTCAGAAGAAAGGTCCGTGTCGCCTTCAGTCAGAAATGCCCTTGCTCAGAACCCTCACAGTGTCATGTTCAATTTAAAGGCCACTGGTGGCACTCCAGGAACAAAAGTACGGATTTCCTAATACAAATGTCTTCTCTGTGGAACCCATTTCTACACTTAAAATTAAATAGGAGTAAATTAGGAATTCAAAAGTATTTTTAACTGGAAGTAGAAGAAAGTCACAATTCTACAACAAAACTTAGAAGATTACAAATGAGGAATTCTAACTTTAAAAAGCATGTATTGAATTATACTAATTACTAACAAGGCATGGTCTTATAAGCTCAGGATAAGTACATTCCTGTGATGTTATTTTATAAAGAACAAATATAACTGAACACCTACAACATGACAGTTGCTAAGGGGATATAAATAAGATTAAAAAGGCCTTCAAACTAAAGTAATTCCATAGTCTAATGAGAAACTGCATTACATAATAAATCCTGAATAGGTGCTAGAGAGATATTCAAAGTTACTTGATACCACAAAATAAAACCTTTGCCGGAGTGGGGGCTGGGAGGGCCTCCTAACGGGAGTAGGCTGGACATGGCGCATGGAAAGACAACAGCAGGTGTTGGCCCACTGCCAAAGAGGGTAGAGGTGAAGTGAGGGAGAGGAAACAACACGTCAATAACAAAGCAGCATCTGAGAACCCAGTGCATTTGGGAATCCACAAGGAGGGCGTAGCTTTAAGCAATGGATAAGGGCAGCAGAGTGCTGAAGATGAGGCTGCAACATTAACCAAGAAACAACCTTTATGGGCCTTATCTTTCTGTTCATCTATCCATTCTCTACCGCCTTGTTTAAGGATACAAGGTAGCTTCTAAATTTAATACAAATAGACAAAATCAAATATATGAGGAGTCAGGGTTTTCTCTGTAGGTAATAGAGCACCACTGAAGAATTTAAGGTGAATGACAACATTAACCCCATTTCCCTATTAGAAAACTCACTGGCAGCAGAACAGAAGAGGCTAGGGGTTGCAGAGCCTGGAAGCTTGCAGCCCACTCAGAAGGCTATCCCACAACTTCAGCTTCAAGAGACTCAGACTGTGAACTAGAAGAAGCTATCTAACACAGTGGTTCTGACTCTGGGCTCCTGAGTGGGAGGGACTGACCCCTGACTCTGAGCAAGTCACCTTTCCTCTCTAGGCCGCAGTTTACTTATTTATAAAAAGTGAATGATAATCCACACCTGTATTTTGAAGGGTTATTGTGATAGTCCACGCAAAGAGCTTAATACAGCACCAGGCATTATACAAGCTCAGTAAATGTTAGATATTGGTTATAAACTGGTAGTAGGGGATGGATGAAAGAACACTTCAAAGCTAAAGCTGACCAAACTTGGTGACCATCTATGAGTGAGAGTATAGCAGGAGGTGAGGAAAAATTAAAGTTTAATATGTGTAAGATTTATATTTGGGCATCTATGCACGATCTATCTACTGAGATTAGGACCAAATTAGAAAGAAATTAGGGGTGGCGCAATCTATCATAAAGACTTCCAGAAGGACAGGGAACTAGAGCAACTGACATCCCTACCTCCTTTAACAGATACCCCAAACAGTAACCTAAAGTAGGCGCCAAGAAGGAAAGAGTAAACTTCTCTCACAGGAGGAATTTTGGAAAAATATCTTTAAATACAGACTGTTCTATGAAAAACAAGCTGGCATTTGTGCACCTTATTCAACCCACAACTCCAGGAGTTTTGACTCAAATTCCAAACTCTACAGTTCAGTGTACGAATAATATATTTTATTTCAGTTTCTTCTCAATTCATACACATTCAAAATAAATCATTTTAATCATGTTAATTTCAAACTACAAAACTTATTCAGGAATCAACTTACTTCTCATGGACACATATTGAACATTATCTTCCAAATTAATCCTTATTTTTGATGGCTGAAAAAAAAGATGTAAAAATTTAACTTAGCAATTTTAAAACAACAATGCACATGAATAACATTTTACTCTATAATATAAAGGATGGGGTTTTTTTCACCCTAAAGTAATAATCTGGGTATGAGAAAAGTAGTCCTTCCAAACTATATCTACTTCAACTGTAACCGCATCTGACAACATCCACAGATTTAAATTTCTCAGGTTGCATGGGTGTGCATAATTATGGCAGTAAAGACAAGGAAGGGTGGAAATATGAATATGAGAATTTATTACTGAATAGACATTAACTTGGTGACTGCATCAGGTACTGAGCATAAAAAGGAATGCAAAGATCATTAAGACACTGTCCCTGACTATGGAAAGCTCAGTAAAGGTAGAAGATCTATCTAAACTAACAAATGCTCACCCTTTGCTATTTAAGTATAAGTGGTTCCAAAAAATTTGCTCATAAACTTTTGTAGGCAGGCATGCATTCTCACTGCAATTAATGTAAAAACAGCAGCACTTCTAATAACGGGAAATAATGCATGCTATGGATAACTAGAAACTTCTGTATTAGACAAATTAAAATGTTTTTTTAAATTACTGAAACACCAGGAAATTAGTAGCAGCTCATTAATGCTCAACCATTTTACTAGCTATTTGGAAGCTATAGTAACATTTGTAACACATTTAGAAACATTTCTTGCAAATAATAAAATAAAATTCCTATTAATCTCAATGCTTGGAACAGGTGCAATGTTGTTATATGCCTCCAAAAAGGCTGTGAACAAGTTCAGCTCTTGTCTAAGTGACAAAATTGACCCATATAGGAAAACTAGGGTGAGTGAATTCCACAGGTGCTCTAAGGAAAGAACTGACGGGAGTACTATGGATGCACCCAGGCAGGGAAATCACAGAAGGATTCACAGGGAAGGTGGCCTCAGCTGAGCCTTGACAAGCCAAATTTTGCCTGAATAATAAACCATAGGGAGGGAAGAAAAAGACTAAAGGTGCAGAAAATGAAACAAACCAAGGTGTGAAGGTATAAATTGCATGGCATGTTTTTGAGAACCCCCCTGTGTGGCCAGTGTGAGAATGTCTTGATTTTGAAGCTGGAAAGACACGCTAGCACCATATAAAATCATGCTAAGGAGTTTGCGCTTTATGTCCTAACTAGTGGAGAATTACCGAAGGTTTCTGAACAAGACTATGACACAATCAAGTTCATGGTTTAGAAATAGAAGTATGGCAGCAAAATGGCCAGGGACTGGGAAATTGGGAAGCCTTAAGGCAGGGTGTGCAGTTAAGAAGCTCTTTGCTCATAACTGTGTTAACAAGTCCTTGGCACAGTGATTTCCTTATCATCTGATGATAGCATCCATTAGCAAGTTAACTTGATATGAAATAATTCCATTGAGATAGACTCCCCCTACAAAATTAGTTCAGTTGTTAGAATTGAAAGAACATGTAGACCTGCTGCAGTGTGCAACACTGGAGATGGGAATGCCTGCCTTGGGGGCAGGGACTATGTCTGGCTAGCACTCTTGAATAGCTTTGGCAACAGTGACTTGCAAACATGGTATCCAACATCAAAACTCTGAGGCAGTCCTATTAAAGTCAGACATTTGACAAGCATGACCAACTGTCATTGCTATTTTTACATTTAAGCTCTCAGCTAATTTAGTATGAGACAGGGGCTAGCTATATAGGCAGCAAGATTCTTGAATGAAAAAAAATCCATCCTCATCACATTGATTTGAACATACACAAACAAATATCCTAAATTGTCATAGATAAGCTCAGAGGTGACTTGCCGCAGAGGCTTCTGTTCTCAATTTAGAGCAACAGGGCCAGGCTCTACACAGTCCTTACTGGCTGCCTCACTATCTGCCAGCCACGTAGTCTAGAGGGGCATCTTTCCTGCTCTAGACCTCCCTCCCCTTTTGTCGCCTGGTCTAGACAGTTTTGTTCACAGGTTGGTACTGGCATAATACTTCTGTTAGGCATAATACCACAAGAAAAAATGGTTTTCTTTTTCCCACTCTGCTATAAACACAGTTCTACTGTATATTGGCTATACTGATACACGTGGGAAAACAGACTCCAATAGCATTCATTCATGTTTCCCCTTTGAATATGAAAACACTATCTCTTTATCTTGGAGAAATCACAACAGTACCTTTGCCCCTGAGGGGCAGGCATCATTTTATATATATCTCCTATTTGGATTTTAGCTACAAAATGGAGAAGGCAGCAACCTTCAAACAGAAAATCACTAAGGATGGTTCTCAGTGCCCTGACAGAGTACATAGCTCTCTGGGAACCAGCAGCTCCTGATGGGCGAGCAGGCACATTTCTTCAAGTTCAAAGCTATTTCACTGCTGCTCCAAATTCCACATCTAAAGACCTCTACTTTTAAATCTGAGAAGCTTTGAAGAACTCTTTCAGAAGTGGAAGAAAAGAAATAAAAGGTGAATTTTAGGGACTAAAATTCTAGACACTGTCTCCAAACTGGTTAAAAGTTTCTCTATACAGGCTGGGCGCGGTGGCTCATGCCTGTAATCCTAGCACTCTGGGAGGCCGAGGTGGGTGGATCCCTTACGGTCAGTAGTTTGAAACCAGCCTAAGCAAGAGTGAGACCCCCATCTCTACTATAAATAAAAAGAAATTAATTGGCCAACTAAAAAAATATATATATATAAAATTAACCGGGCATGGTGGCACATGCCTGTAGTCCCAGCTACTTGGGAGGCTGAGGCAGGAGGATTGCTTGAGCCCAGGAGTTTGAGGTTGCTGTGAGCTAGGCTGATGCCACGGCACTCTAGCCCGGGCAACAGAGTGAGACTTTGTCTCAAAAAAAAAAAAAAAAAAAAAGTTTCTCTATACAGATGCCTCTCTGTACCAATTCCATTTTGGGGAGCAATATTCCTTTAAGAGCTCTTTGGAAACATAGGGCGATTGCATTCTGCTCATCCATTCAAATGTTTCTTACTTTTCAATGGGCAGACTAAGTTCTACCTCCAGCCAACACTATGTTCTCCCTTCTCAAAAATTCCAGACAGCTTTTAAGCCATTTATTCAGGCAACAATCACCAAGATACATAATTAAACTTTGCACAGCAACACACATACTGAGACAGATACTCAAATCACCACCTTACAGGCAGAAAAACAATCATACATTCAAGCTTTTACAAAGCACCTACTTCATTTATTCAACAACTATGTACTGAATCTTTCTGTGAGAGGCACCAGTGCACTGGGGATATGACAATGAAATGGACAGTCGCTGCACTTAGAGACCTAAGAGGCACCCACAGTAGAGAGGACGCTTTGGGAGCACAAAGGGGGTGCCTAACCAGTCTTGAGAGGTTAGGGAAGGCTCTTCAGACAAAAAGCCTATAAATCTTGACCTGAAACACCGTCAGAAGGAAGCACGCATTTTTAAAAAATAAAACAACAAAAAAAGAGAGCTTGTTTTGGAAAGGGGAGTGTGGGTAGGCAGGGTGCTGACCCCAGACAGAAAACAGCAAATTCAATAACCTGGGAGGTATGAAAGAATATGGAAACATGGAAAACGTAGCAATGATAAAGCAGTTCAGGAAAGGCGAACTCAGGGGCCAGACTGAAGAAGTTTCTACTCTATCCTGAGAGCACTAGGAAACCATCACAGATTCTTTCTGCCAAGTGACATGATTAGAAATACACTTTTAAAAGATCATTATTATGTGTGGAGAACATATGGAAAGTGAGGGGCAAGACCGGAAGCAGGAAAACTGCTTAGGAAGGCATTGCAGCAATCTGAAAGGCAGATGATGATTAGAAGTGACAGGTATTGGTGATTAATAATTAGATTGGGAGGCTGGAGAGGGTCAGTTTGGAAAAGGGAGAACGCCAGAATGCTGCCTAAAACACTGGCTTGGGCAACACAGTGGGTGTGGTACCATTTATTAAGACAAGACACGGCAAAGTTGTTGCCTGCTTAGGCAAGAAGATAATTCTGATGGTTAATGTTAGGTGCCAACTTGACTGGAGCAAGGAATACCTAGAAACCTGGTAATGCTTTAGTTTTGGGTGTGTCTGTGAGGGTGTGGTTTCCAGAGATCAGCAATGAGTCTGAGTGGACTGCAGTGTGGGCAGACACCATCCTGTGTGCTGGGGCCTGGAGAGAATAAAAACAGAAAAAGGAAAATATGTCCAGCTATCTGTGGGAGCTGGGACTATCAGTGCTCTCCTGTCCTTGGATAACAACTTCGGGCTCCCGGTCTTTGGACTTACACTGACAGCCCCCCAGGTTCTTAGGCCTTTGGCCTCAGACTGAGAGTTCCACCACCACTTTCCCTGGTTCTGAGGCCTCTGGACTTGGACTATCAGTATCCCAGGGTCTCCAGCTTGCAGCCGCTCAGCATGGGACTTCTCAGCTTCTGTAACCAAAAGCCAATTTTTCTAATAAGTCCCCTCTCATATCTATACATAGTCTTATGTTGCTTAATGATATGTTCTAAGAAATGCGTTGTTAGGTGATTTTATGTTCGTGCAAACATCATTGCACTTACACAACCCCAGATAGTACAGCCTACTACACAACTAGGCTATCTGGTATGCTATGGCCTACTGCTCCTAAGCTGCAAACCTGTACAGCATGTTACTGTACTGACTACTGAAGGCAACTATGATACAAAGATCATTATTTGTGACAGAAATATTTCTTTTCCATTATAATCTTATGGGACCACAATTGTACATGTGGTCTATCATTGAATGAAATGTCATTATGTGGCACATGACTGTATTTATATATCACATTGGTTCTCTCTGGAGAACCCTAATACAAATTTTGGTACCAGAAGTGGGGTGTAGTGCACCTCCTCATGGGTCCTGCTGGACTTGAGTCTAGTTACAGGTCTAGAAGCAAAGAAGGGTGGTGGGTGGGTCCTCAGGAGCTCAGCTCTGTCTTGCTAGGCAACTGTGTCGGGAGGCCCATACTACTTCCTCCCGCAACGCAGAGTTCAATTCCCTCCAGCAGGTGGAAAGGCTGACAGTACCGTGGGTAGGAATGCTCCTGCTCCTTGGGGTGGGGAGGTCACTTCTGGCAAACAACACTCATGAGAATTTAGGAGCTCAATGTGCTCGGACTCATCAGGGTCTTCCCACAAGTCCCCATCCCAACTGGCAGGATCCCATTCTTCCCCAATCAGTGCCCTCACTTTAATAGCAGGTACTCTGCAAGGCTAAAGAGTTTAACTTTCATTGTAATTCAGCCAGTCCCATGATGAGTGAGGGTTTGTGTTTGATTTCTGCAACTTCAGCCCTGTAAGCTACAGAAGATTCCAACCCAGGGCACACTTAGAAACTCTTAGGTCATTTGTATGGAGCTGGACCCAAGAAATGGAATCCCTGAGCTCATCCTATTCTTTCATCACCTTGTTCAGTGACACTAGGAGGAACCAACCAATGTTATTATATTTCTTCGTTTTCCACAAATGTTCAAAAGCACCATGTATAGAGTTACTAAATTCCTTGCCTCTTATACGCAGTAAATTGGGAGTACCAAATACATTTATTTTGTGTATCTCTATAAACAAACAGTTCACATCATGGACTATCAGTGCTCTCTGTACTATTAGAAGTAGAGTCCTTGGCATTTTTAGGTCTAATCAGATTAGAAAGCCAATTCCAGAAACTCAAAACCAATTAAGGAAACTTATCCTTAAAATTCTGGTCCTCTAGAACTACTCCTAGTACTAAAATATGTATCAGTACCGGTCTGTTTCTCTAGAGAACCCTAATATAAACATAAATTCAATTTTGGATATACAGTAGTCCACACTTATGCTTGGAAGATATGTTCCAAGACCCCCCCCCAATAGTACTGACCCCTATATACATTCTGATTTTTCCTATACATACAAACCTATGATACAGTTTATAAATTTGGCACAAGAGATTAATAACAAAATAGAAACAGAATATACTATGATAAAAGTTATGTGAACGAGGTCTCTCTCAATATATCTTAGCAACTTTAGAATATAATCTTTTTCTTAGTGAAAACTTTCACTTTTTCACTTAAAGAACATTAAGGCTTCTCTTTGGCATATGTGAATTGCCAGCGTCACTACTCTTGTGTTTTGGGGCCACTATTAGCTAGTTAACTTGAACATTAGCACTGTGATACTGTGACAAGTTGCTCTGAGAACCAAGATGGCTAGTGACTAACAAGCGGTAGCATCTACAGCACGGACACACAGGACCAAGGCATGATTCACATGTCAGGTGGGATGGGACAGGACGCCTCGAGATTTCATCACATCACTAGAAAGGCAAGCAATTTAAAACTAATGAATGAATTATTTTTGAAATTTTCCATTTAATATTTTTGGACCATAATTGACTACAAGTAACTGAAACCAAGAAAAGCAAAACCTGGGATGAGAGGGGACTATTGTGTGAGTCTGAAATCTTACTAGGAATGTCTAATAGACAGCTGGAAAGCCCTAACCTGCATTTAAAGATTTAGGAGCTATTATTAGATAACATGGTAAGTGAAACCACCAGAGTGGGTAACAATATCTAAGACTTCAAGGGATGTGTGTATCTTCTGACATTAAATGCAAAGTTAAGTGGTTTTTCTACAGTGAGAGTTTAAAGATTTTATCAAATTCTCAAAAGATTAAGACCACCAATACAGATGGCACCAATATACAGTTGACCCTCAAACACAGGTTTGAACTACACGGATTCATTAATATGCCGATTTTCTTCTGTCTCTGCAACCAGACAACAAGACCAACCTCTCCTCTTCCTCAGCCTATTCAACATGAAGATGATGAGGATGATGAGCTTTATGATGATCCACATCCACTTAACAACTAGTAATACAGTTTCTCTTCCCTATCATTTTCTTAATAACATTTTCTTTTCTCTAGCTTACTTTAAGAATAGACTACAAAATGTACATTAATCAGCTGGGTGTGGTAGCTCACGCCGCCGGTAATCCTAGCACTCTGGGAGGCCGAGGTGGGAGGATTGCTCAAGGTCAGGAGTTCGAGACCAGCTCTGGAGCAAGAGCGAGACCCTGTCTCTACTAAAAATAGAAAGAAATGGCCAACTAAAAATATATAGAAAAAAAATTTGCCGGGCATGGTGGTGCATGCCTGTAGTCCCAGCTACTCGGGAGGCTGAGGCAGGAAGATCCCTTGAGCCCAGGAGTTTGAGGTTGCTGTGAGCTAGGCTGATGTCATGGCACTCTAGCCCGAGCAACAGAGTGAGACTCTGTCTCAAAAAACAAAAAACAAAAACAAAATATACATTAATCAACTGTTCATGTTATCAGTAACGTTTTCCGGTCAACAGCAGGCTATCTGTAAATTGTGGAGGAGTCAAAAAGTTAAAGGTGGATTTTTGACTTTTAGGGGTTGGCATTCCTAACCCTCATGTTGTTCAAAGGTCAAATGCACACAGTAACACAAGTCCTGGGAGCAGCAAATGAACTCTCATATGAAGAATGTGTACAGAAGGTAGGCAAGAACCCTGAATAACTCAACATGTAAGGAATGGGGAGAGAAAGATGACGACAAACAGAAGCTAAATAAACAGATGGAGCTTATGTGGTGTCAAAGCACCTCAATGGAGAGAGTTTCCACCAAGAGTGGTCAATTGTCAAAACTACAACAGCTGCTGGAATTGACAAGATTGTCCATGACCTTGGTTAGAACATACTTATAAGTGTGCTTAGGCCAGAGGTCCCCAGCAGTGGGTTGGGTGGTAATGACAGACAATCGAGTGGACACAAACAACTTTTTCAAGAAGTTTGACCGTGAAAGGGAAGACATACAGTAGAGGGGAGGAGATTACGGAATTAAGATAGGTTATTTTTTTCAAATAAAGGCATTTTCAGGCTAAAAAAAAAAAAGATAGGTTATTTTTTAAGGTGGGGTTGGATTTAGGATGTAATTTAAATAGTCAAGAATGTATCACCTGGAGTCATTCTGAGGTTAAACCTAGATTTCACCACTTTAGTATCTAACCCTGGGCAAGCCACATAACATCTCCAAGTCTGTTTGGGTAACCGTAAAACAAGGATAATAATCTTTTAAGACTGCTGTGAGGAATTAAATGAGATAACGCTCGTAAAATATTTGGCATAATGACTTAGGTAAATGTTTAGTTACTACCAGTTGTGGGAAGAAAGCAGCAGAGAAGTTGAAAATATGGGGGGAAATGGGAAAGGAAGGATTCATCAAGAGCCCTGAGAACCACGGGGAATACAGCAACTAGTCCAGAGCAAGAGCAGAGGAAATTAGCCTTGTTACAGGAAGGGAGCCAAATCTCCCACCTATTTTCCCCACCAAACAGGACGGGAGATAACGGTGGGGCTGCAGCGAGGGAAATGTGAGGGGCGGCGGAGGCTTTGAACGGCTGCAGATAAGCAGAATCGGAGAGGTGGAAGAACAGGTGGTAAGCTGCAGGGGCACACCTAGGGTCCTGCTGAGGGAGGAAAATACACTTTCGAACGCAAAGCTGAACAACGTTCTCTCGCAGCGCTCTGCAGCCCCGGGAAGGCCGACAGCGCACGTTCGTGAGCGGTGCGGAAGGGAGCAGGCGGGAGAGAGAGGCTGGCAGCACGTGAGGGGCAGCGCCGGCCCGGACGCAGCGGGAACCGACGCTCGGTGGCAGCGCCGGGAGGAGGGGGCCGGACCCGGGAGACCCCGCCGCGGCCCGGCTCTTACCAGCAAGCTCTCCACGTTGATGGGGTCCCGGCAGCGGCGGCGCACCGTCTCCTCCGCCGGGTCCACGAGCAGGCTGGGCAGCTTCCTCGCCGGCCGCTGCTGACTCATGCTGCCCGGCCGGGCGGCCCGCGCCCCTCGCGCCCCGCGAGCTCTCCCGCCTTCCCCCACCCGGCGCGAGCGCCGCCCCCAACGCGCCGATTTCCGGGCGCCCAGCAAGGAGCGGACCCGCGGCCTGCTCGGGGGCGCCGCCCCGCTAGGCCGTCCCGCCCGCCGGCACGCGCGCCGCGGCCCCACGAGCCCGAGCGCTCCCGACGCGGACGGGCGGGGAGCAGGCTAACCCGCGGCGCTCAGGACGCCAGGCCCGCCATCTTCCCGCATGCGCAGTCCGCCGCAGCCGTGCGCAAGCCCGCCGCCGCGGAGCGCGCCCACGCACGGAGCCGCTCCGGGCCGCCGGAGCCCGGGAAACCCGGACCGCGGAACCCGCGGAGAGGACGGGCAGGGAAAAGGAAGAGGTGGAGCGGGATTGGGATTGCGGAGGAAGGGAGCGGGGGCCAGAGAACAGAGGCAGCCGGGAGGGGAAACGCAGTGGCCGCCTGGGAGGTCCTGGCGCTGGTCGCCGAAAGTTCTAGATTTACCTGAGCGCGCAGCAGTGTTCATGGGTTCCTGAGCTTCCTCCGCTCGTGTAGCGTTTGGCAGTGTCGATGCTTAATTAGTAAATGCTGGGAACACACCACTGTGGAATTGTTTACTTCTATGCTCCTTTCTTTCTCTTCTTTCCTTTTCCTTTCTTCCTTTCCTTTGGTGAATGAGTTATTGATTACCTGATGTGTCAGGTATTGGGGTGGGCACAGGAGATATTCCTTTGAATATGGAATAGACTCAATCTCAAATTTTGGTGGAAGAGACAGATAAATAAACAGAGTATTTTAAGCTGGAGCCAGAGGTGTGTTTTCAAATTCTGGCTCCCTCTCCTTATAAATTAGAAGACCTCAAGCCAATTCTTCTTCTTTTTTTTTTTTTTCTTTTTCTTTTTTGAGACAGAGTGTCACTCTGTTGCTCAGACTAGAGTGCCGTGGCGTCAGCCTAACTCGCAGCAACCTCAAACTCCTGGGCTCAAGCAATCCTCCTGGCTCAGCCTCCCGAGTAGCTGGGACTACAGGCATGTGCCACCATGCCCGGCTAATTTTTTCTATATATTTTTTTAGTTGTCTAGCTAATTTCTTTCTATGTTTTTAGTAGAGATGGGGGCTCACTCTTGCTCAGGCCTGTCTCAAACTCCTGATCTCCATCGATCTGCCCTCCTTGGCCTCCCAGAGTGCTAGGATTACAGGCATGAGCCACCGTACCTGGCCCTCAAGCCAAATACTTAACCTCTTTGTGCTTCTGTTTCCTCATTTGTAAAATGGGAATAATGACAGTACTTGCTTGACTCATAAGGTTGTTGGGAGGATTAAATGAATTAGTGAATATAGATTACAGTACTTAGAACAGGGACTAGCACGCATCTGAAATTAAAAGGCAATGTGGTAAGTATGGGCTTGGAGGCAACTGGTCAAACCAGGGGCTTCTACCCAGCCTGAGCGGGTGCAGGGAAGGCTTCCTGAGGAAGTTGTCTCCACACTGGACTATAAACTTCTTGAGGTCAGGGGACTTTACTAATCTTTGTATCTCTAACATCTAGCACAATACCTGGCAAATAATAAGTGCTCAGTAAATGTTTGCTAAATGAATGACTTGAAATAAAAGATGACCAGGAGGAGGTCCTTAGAGGATGCATTTTGTTGCAGAATGAAGAACTTCCCAGAGCAGTTAGAAATGGCTGTTTTTAGGACATTTATTCAGCATCTGCCATACGTCTGGCATTCTGCATACCTTTACTCATGTAAATTTCTTATCAAAACTAAAGGATAGGTATTTTTCTGCCCAGTTTACAGATCAGGAAAACGAAGACCAGCAAGATCGCAAACATTACCCAGGGTCCTAGGCAGGCAATAGTAGAGGCAGGATTTAACTCCACAGCTGACTAATTTCATATTCGGATCCTTTAGAAGATTCTTGAAAGGTAACTAGGTTCTCCATGGCCAAAGATGGGGCCGGGTGAGTGAAGCTGGGGGTGGATCAGGAGGGGAGTAGCAGGCAGTCCAGGCTAGAGAAACAGTATGAGCACACACCTGGGGAAAGTTGGGGCAATAGCACAAGACTCAGACACTCACTACGACCTGTTGTGTGGCTTCACCCTGAGACTTAACATTTGCATGGGGTTTTTGAGCCTCTATCAGGTGCCTGGCAGTAGGGTAGGTGCTGAGGGGAGAATTGAATCTGATGGGGCCTTACCTTGTGTCCCAGGGGCTCCCTGCTGGTGGAGACATGTAACCAGAAAGCATAAGTACTAAATTAGAATATGTCTAACACACTAAGATGGCAGAAAGGAGGAAGAAAAAAAATAATAACTGAATTTGGTGTAAATTACAGGTGCTTTTTCACACATCTCCCTGTGAGGTAGATATTGCAGGAATACTTTATAGGTGGGGGTACAGAGGCTCAGAGAGGTTAAGTGACTTGCTCAAGGCCATGTAGGGACTCAAAGATAGGACTTTGGCCACCAAATCCTTTGCTCTGTCCACCATAGTCTTACATTGGTACACTGATGCAGTTCCCAGCACAGAAATTCTAGCATTCCGATTTCCAATTCTGCTTTTTGTGTGTGCTTCCTGGGGCAAAATGGTCCTAGGGCAGACTGGATTGTGGGCTTTGAGACTTTACAATTAGGGCTGAAATATAAGCCAAGTGCACAGCCGTGTTGGAGCAATGCTGAAAGACCTTATCTGTCGGGATATTAACATTTTTACCTCCCAGGTCTTCGAGGAAATGGCCATAGCCAATAGGACTTTCTGTGATGATGGAAATGTTCTGGATGTCATGAGCCACTGAGCACTTGAAATATGGCTAGTGTGTCTGAGGAAATGAATTTTAATTTAATTTTTAATTTAAATATCCACATAGCTAGTGGCTACCATACTGAATAGCACAGGCAAAGAAACTAAAACTGTAGGTATCGTTCAGTCCAGTTGCTATGGTCTGAACGTTTGTGTCCCCCCAAAATTCCTATGTTGAAACCTAATCCCCAGTGTGATGGTATTTGGAGGTTGGTCTTTGGGGAGGTCTTCCTTCATCAGTCATGAAGGAAGAACATTCAGGAGTGAGCTTAGTGCCCTATAAAAGTGACCCCAGAGAGATCTCTTGCTCCTTCCACTGTGTGAGAGTCTGTAGCTAGAAGGCGAACCTTGGTCAGTGAACCGGGAAGTGAAGTGGACCCTCACCAGACACTGAATCCACAGGTGCCTTGATTTTGGACTTCCCAGCTTCCAGATATTTGAGAAATACATTTCTGTTGCTTATAAGCCCACCCGGTTTATGCTATTCTTTTACAGCAGCCTGAGCAGGCTAAGATACACAGTGCTGTTCTAATGTGGTCTGTGACCTCAGCATCGCCACCACCTGGGCGCTTGGGAGAAATGCACATTCTCCAGCCCTACCCAGTTCTACTGAATCAGAAACGGTGGGTTCGTGTGCACTCTGCAAGGCACTGGCCAAGTCCATCCCCTTATTTTCCAGATAAGGAAACTGATCCCTGCCCTCTCTCTAAGTGTATGATACCCCTAAATTGATACTTGGCTAAGCTGAAGCCAAGTTAACTTTTCTAATGTAGTGTTTTGGGATTGAGGACTTAGAAAAAATCCCAGCGGTCACCACTTGTCTTAGTCCTTTTATGCGGCTATAACAGAAATACCTGAGACTGGTAACTTATAATGAATAGAAATTATTGGCTCACAGTTCTGGAGGGTGGGAAATTCAAGATTGAGTCACCAGTATTTGGTGAGGAACTTCTTGCTGCCATCATGCTTTCTATGTCATCCTAAACATTTCCCATTTAGACCCCACCTCCCAACACTGTCACATTGAGGTTTAAGTTTCCAACAAATAAATTCTGGGGGATATATTCAAATCATAGCACCACTGTAACTTAATATTTTCTAGATATTGTGACTTTCTGTATATATCTCTCATGCCACCATAGGCATTCTTAGATCTTACAGATTGTTGTGATAGTTAAAGGTGGGAGGGGGTGATAGTTCAGAGAATATAGGAGAGGTCTAACTGGAGGCAAGGAAAATGGCTAGGATGCTGCCATAGCCTCTGAACACACAGCCGATGATGGCCTGACCCATGCTGGAGGTAGTGAAAATGGAGAGAAAAGGACAAGTTCAAGAGATAGAAGGTAGAGTTCCAAGGAACAGAGTTTGGGGGTTGATAGGATTCCAGGGAAGACTTGGCCTGAAGATAGCAGTTTGGGCACTTGAGGTTTAGCAATGGATTATTCAGGGAGTGTGAGTAGAGCAAGGTGGGGCAAAGCCAGAGGATGGGACCCAGAGGAATGCCCAGATTTAAAGGACCGGCAGATGCTATTATAATTGGTCACAATACACATGTTTTGCTTTTGTTTTTCAACCAAACAATAACTAAGAAGGGAGTGGCTAGGAAGATAGAAGGGGAATCCAGATTTATGAGTGCCTTAGAAGTCAAAAGAAAAGGTTGATTTTTCTTTTTCTCTCTTTTTCTGTTTCATTTTCTTTTCCTTCTTTGTTTTGTTCTGTCTTTTCTTCTTTCCTTCCTTCTTTCATTTTTTTTTTTTAAGATGGAAGAGTCTTGGGTTTTTAAATGTCAATGAGAAGGAGCTGGTAGCAAGGGAAAGGTTGAAGATACAGCAGGAAAGGGGGTAATTGATGGGTTGCTGTCCCTGAGAATGCTGGCAGGGATGAGCTGGAGGAAGAAATAGGAGATGAGAGGAAGGACTCCTGCTCCAAAGTGACAGGAGGAAGGAAGAGAAGCATAAGGACAGATGGAAGTAAGCAGGTATTTTAGCAGGAAGTTGAGGGAGTTCTTATTCTATAAAGAGGAACTCAGGACACGTGCTGAGAGTAAGGGGAAAGGGTAGAATGGGAGATTTGGGAGACATGGCAGGCACTCAGTAAATCTGTACAGACAGATGGATGGGTGGATGGATGGATGGGGAGCAGTGGAGAGGACTGACTTAGGAAGCAGGATAAGGTTGGGGGGCCTCACTGGAGAGTACCTGTGTATGTTCATGGCTATCACACAGGGTCTGTGGCATACACATACTCCTGTGAGAGTTGGAGGGAAGAGAGGCATGCATGTGCAAAGGATGGGAGAGGAGTAATGTGGAAGCAAGGACCACTCCTGTCAGTTTTCTGCAATATGTGGTAGTCTGGCTCATAGAGCCTTGCAGCAGGAAGGGGTCTTGGGAGGTCTTGCATATCACGGAGTAAACCCTCTCATTGTGTTGGGGGGGAGGGCTGAGAACAGAGAGATTAAGTGACTTTCCTGAGGTCAGTAAGGTCGTCTCTAGCAGAGCTGCCGCTCCAGCGCTGGTCTTATACTTCCCACATCAGTCCACTTTTCAGGAAGGTGAGACGAAGGTGCCAGAACAAACTTGGCAGGAAAGGAGTGTGGAAGTGAGGGAAGGACACTGGAAGAGGAGGGGTGGTGCGGGAGGAGCAGACGGCCCTGGGCTGGAGTGAGTCCTGGATCAACGCCATCACCCCCTCACATCAAGTAGCTTCACCCCTAGGCTCCTCAGTGTCTCTATTTGTAAACTGAGGGGAAGCACACCTGCAATTCTGTTGTGTGAGAGATAACAGGTGTCAAGTCTGGGGTGCAAAATCCATCCTCAATGGTAACAGCTTTAAAGTTTCCTAGGGGATGTTTCTAATCATGTCTCAAAGCTTCCTACTCCAGTGACTAAGAATCACGCTAAAATGACATCAAATGGAACAAAGAGAGGTGCGATTAGCTCTTTGTCCTGAGGTTTTGTTCAAAACTTGGCAGGCTTTAGGGAGCACTCCAAGGAAGACTCTCATTGGTCCAGGCACATGGATCCAGTCTCTGCACTTAGCAACAGTATCTGCCTCCTGCTTTGGAAAGGAAACAAAAGATAAGCCTGCAGTCCAACACACCCACAAGGGCAAATCCCTGTGACAGCCAGCGACAAAGAACTGTGGGAAAGATGACCTATTGGCATCTGCCTCAGTGAACTCCAGTGAGAAAGCGACAAAAGGAAGGAGGAGGCGGGTGCTGGGCTGGTCAGCCCTGTCTCCGTCCTCACTGCCAACTGCTGCCCCACTCATCACTGTGCCCGGGCAGTGATAGCTGCTTCCTAACTCATCTCCCTGTCTTTGGTCTCTCCACCTCCAACTGACTCTACACTGTCACTGTCAAATTAAGCAACTGCCTGTTTTGTTTTTTTTTCTTTGCAGCTGTTGATCTCACACTGCCAGAGACATCTTTCTAAAGGTCACATCTGATCTCATCACTCCTCTGCTTGCAATGCGTCCATGTACTTTGTAGTGTTCTCCATGTTCATGTTTCCCCCGTACTAGTCCCCTGCCTGCCTGGCTGTCTCCCCAGCACACAGTGGCTGCTGGGGGGTAGGAGCTGTCCAGGCACGCAGGTGCCTCTGCCCACCTCGTCGTGGGTGTGTGGTGCCTTGCTCTGTCTGGTCCAGTCACACCAACACTCAATTCCTCAAAAGCTTTTCCTCACTACTGAGTCTTCTCACATGTTTTCTTTGCCTAAAACATTAACCCTTTGATGCTTCCTCTAGCAAACTCCTCGTTTTCATTTTAGGCATCATTCCCTCAGGGAAGCCTCCCCTAGATTTCTAGGTGAGGCTGGCAACCCAGCCTCCTCACCGAGGTAGTCTGATGAGCCCTGAAACCTGGACTAATGATGCTTCACTGTCCGTAGGTACATTATATTATAATTAACCAAGTTGCATTTGAAAAAAAAAAACTTAACTATGTTGGCTTTGAATGTATAGTCTAAAGCAAAACATGACATGACAAAATATAAAGATAATATATGGTCTTAAATTTTCTAAGCAAATCTTACAATGGATTTTGTTTTGATTCAGCATTAGCAAACTATTGGTAAGCTTAGCAACTTTTATTTTTTCCTCCTGCTTGAGTTTTATGCTGAATAATACTAATTTTGTAGTATTTCTTAAATATTGCAGATTTAAATTAGTTTTATTTTGGAGGAAAAATGGTATATAGTCTGCATTGGAAATTCTGAGAAATGAAATTAATAAGAAACACATTTCAGGAAAACTTGTATTCAAGTTGTAATATTTCTGATAATTTACCCTGCATAAATTTGTAAGGTTCAAATATAATTTGTTAAAGATTTTACCGAAGCAAAGTTTCATTGATAATAATTCAGATGAATCATTTAAATTTTTCTTTTGCATTTTCTCTAGTTGGAGTATGTATTATAAAATCCATTTGAGGCCGGGCGTGGTGGCTCACACCTGTAATTCTAGCACTCTGGGAGGCTGAGGCGGGTGGATTGCTCGAGGTCAGGAGTTCGAAACCAGCCTGAGCAAGAGTGAGACCCCATCTCTACTATAAATAGAAAGGAATTAATTGGCCAACTAATATATATAGAAAAATTTAGCCGGGCATGGTGGTGCATGCCTGTAGTCCCAGCTACTTTGGAGGCTGAGGCAGGAGGATCGCTTGAGACCAGGAGTTTGAGGTTGTTGTGAGCTAGGCTGATGCCACGGCACCCACTCTAGCCTGGGCAACAGAGTGAGACTCTGTCTTACAAAAAAATCCATTTGAATCAATTGTGTTGAAAGAGGAAATATAGTCAACAAACTCAAAATCTTTTGTTTTATTAGGTAGTTATATATCATTTACACACAAAAAAAGATATACTATAGTATCTTCTCCTAAAAGAGAAGAGAATTTCCAATTATTAAAAAATAATCCTATCCCATTGGCTTCAGGCTTATAATACTAAAAAATGTTAAGTATCATTCTACCTTTGAGAAATTAGGTCAAGGCAGATTAAACAAACAAACAAACAAACAAAAAACCTTTTAATTATATTTAAAGTGGTACATTTACACGCTCTAAATTCAAAAGGTACAAATTAGTTGTAGTGGAAAATCTCCCTCCCATTCCTGTCTCTCAGCAGCAAAATCCCGTTTGGAGGCTACCATTGACTGGTTTCTTACGTGTTCTTGCAGAGATGTTTTATGCACAAATATCCATGGATGTTATCCTTCCCCTTTTTGTGCACTAATAATATACTATTTCTTGCCTTTTTTTATTTAATAAAATATCTTGTGCATTGTTCTCTAACAGTGCAATAAAGATCTTTCTTACTGTTTTTTATGTCTTCAGAGTATTGGACTGTGTGTATGCACTATAAATCCCCCATGCTGTTTCCCAAGTCTGGACACTTAGGTTATTTCCAATATTTTGCCACTACGAACAACACTAAATATAGAACATCTTGTGGACCTGGCACAGTGGTTCACGCCTGTAATCCTAACACTTTGGGAGGCTGAGGCAGGAGGATCACTTGAGGCCAGGAGTTTGAGATGAGCTTGGGCAACATAGTGGGACCCTGTCTCTACAAAAAATAAAAAAATTAGCCCGGAGTGGTGGTGTGTGCCTGTAGTTCTAGCTACTCTGGAGGCTGAGGCAGGAGGATTGCTTGAGCCCAGGAGTATGAGGCTTCAGTGAGCTATAAGTGTGCCCTTGCACTCCAGCCTGGAAAACAAGAGCAAGACTCTGTCTCTGAAAAAAAGAAAGAAAAAGAAAAGTCTTGTGCAGACATTATTTCATATAGATGTGAGTATATATAAAAGATACATGGCTAGAAGGGAATTACTGGGTAAGAGGCATATGCATTGGTGATTTTTATAATTGACAATTGTCAGATTGTCCTCCATAGAAGTTGTACCAATCTACCTTCTTTCTAGCAAGAACTCAAGGTGTGAAAGTATGATAAAGCAAATAATTTTTCACTTAGCTTTTAAGAAACAGCACTGTTCATTCTGTATTAATACGTTTCTCCAACAAAAGCATCCTTATTCTTTTGGACAGAAAGAAGTCATGTATCGAAAGGCTACCAACTGCCAGAACGGTAACTTTCCCTTACTGATGCTACCAAAGGGTTTCACTCATTTTAGCTGAAACTCTGACATGTTGGTGAGATATACATATCAATGTCAGGATACATTGCAATAATCCAGGTATATTATACACGTATATAATACACTTCATGTATGTTATACATGATTGCATTCCTGAGGGAATAAACTCTCGAGAGCTGTTCTTTGGAGAAAAAGAGAAAGAGAATGGTAAGGTTGAGTATGATGGATACAGACATCAACTGTGCTATTGTTTACATGCTGCGCTTTCTTCAGTCCTGTGTAATTTTGTCCTGTAACTGCCATTAGAGATTAGGAAGGCTGTCCTTACACGTTGCTACACAACTGACAGAATGACTTATTTCTGTACACATTATTGGAACAGAGCATCTTCTCACCTAAACCTTTATATAATTTCATCCTCTGGTCATGGAAGGCCAGGTCTAATATGCATCCACACTGCAACCAGGCTTTTAAAGAAAGCCCCATCAGTGGGGAGAGGGGAAAAGGGCAATATACGTAACGTTAACATTTGTACTCCCATAATATGCTGAAATAAAAAAATAAAAAAGAAAGTCTCATCAGAGTTGAATCATCACTTTCTATTCTACTTGATTTCTATGCAAGTATAATTTAGTTTGTTTGATAAGGTCTTCCCAATTGTTAAATGTGTTTTATGTAAATGTTTACCTCCCATGCACTACTCCCATGAACTATATCGGTTGCACCAAATTCATTTTGCCCTCTGACTTCTTCCCCTGTTTTTTCTGTCTAATATTTGATACCAAATTTAAACCAAGATGCTTTTAGTAGTGTGGTTACCAGCTGGTCTAACATTCACCAGTGTATAGTGAATTCAAAGTACTTTCCACCAGGTGGAGCTGTTTCACCTTAGGGAGTCCATTGAATAGGACATCTGCATTTTGGGTGGCAAATAGCCGCGGTAAGATAGAGGGGAGGTAAAGTAGAGTTTGAGTTTAAGGGTTCAAATGAGGAATTGCCAAATCCAGGCCTTAGATTTACTGTAGATCAAGGTGGAGTTTAGTATTCTTGGTCTAAACCTCACACAGAAACAAGCCAAGCCCTAACCCTTCTGTTATGGGTCAAATCGTGTCCTCCTTGCCCCACCCCCTACACCCCCAAGATTCATATATTGCAGTGCTAACCGGTACCTGAGAATGTGGCCTTATTTGGAGACAGGGTCTTTACAGAGGTAATAAAATTAAAATGAAGTCATTAGGGTGGGCCCTATATAACTGGTATTCTAAAGGGGACATTTGGACACAGATATGCATAGCGGAAGACAGTATAAGAGACAGAGGGGTAGGATGGTCAAGAAGACAAGTCTGGAACAGACCTTTCCTCACAGCCATTGGAAGGAACCAACCCTGGACTTTAGGCTTCTAGCCTCCAGATGTAAGACAATACATTTCTGTTGTTTAAGCCACCCAGTGTGCGGTACTTTGTTTTGGCAGCCCTAGCAAACTGATACACCTACCTACTCGTATTTGGGGATAATTTATGCAAGTTAGGTTTAAGCATTTACTTATGCTGAGAGAAACATTCTCTCCATAGAAAGTGATAGTTGACAACGTATACCAAGTTATAGTTCAGGGACATTTATTCTAAGAGAATAAACTTTTTAAGTACGCTCATGCCATTTAGAAGCCTTCTTAATATAGAAACAAGTGGCCTGTGTATAACGCATGATTCTAAACTGCTCGAAGTGCACAAATGACTGTTCCTAAAGGCTTCCTCCAGTCCACACTGCAGCGTTTTACCCGGGCAGCTGTGACGAACACATGACAAGAGGAAGCTGTGTATGGGAAGGCAGGAAAGGAAGGAGGCCGTGTAGGTATCTGTATGTGTGACAAGATATGCAAATACACAAATACGTGAGAGAATGACTTTGTATCTGGGTGGAGGGGTGTGAAAATGTGTGTATGGTAGAAATAAAAAGATGTGAGAAGAGTCTGGAAGAAACAGAAATATGGATGCAAGGAGAATACATGCATCAAGGAGAGAAATGTTTCTGTGACCAGGTGTGAGAACATGTGTGAGTGTGACAGTGTATGACAGTGTGTGTGAGAGAGAAATTTGGTGTTTGTGAAAACAAGCACTTGCGGAGAGACATGGATACACGCGTTAAAGAGCCCTGTGTGCTTGAAGCACATGAGCTGTATGCATTTAAGGCAGTGGATGTGTGTGTAAGCAAACAACATGTGTAGCAGCACATGCACAGACGTGCGAGGTGGAAATGTGTGTGAGGGTGTGTATGTATATGTGAGGGAGGAAAGAATGTGTGTGTGCCATTCTTTAGGATAATGCTGGGCAAAGACACAAAGGTGCCCAGAAGCCATGTCTAATTGCCGTGCTGACCCGGTGGCCTCTGGGGGAGGCCTCCTCTTATTGAATGGGCTTGGAGAATGACAGCTCCTTTTGCAAGTTCCAGCTTGGCCACCAAAGTTTTTTAGTTTGGCCCCATTCTTATCAACATTTTAAACCCCGCTGATTCGGCTCACTTAAGAAAATATCTTGAAATTACTTTTTCAAGTTTTGATTCAAGTTCAATAAAGACATAAAATAAGCGGGGTCAGGTTCAGTTGCAGGAAAAATAAATCTAATCATTTGTATTTCTGTGCTGGTGTTTAAATCAATGACCCAGGAGCAGGGAAATGATTCATTAAGTAAGAAAATAATGAATAACATTTTCATTGAATCTCATTTCTTTTCTACTTAATTCTTAGTTGATAGGAATCTATGCATTTCTAAAATTCATTATAAATTTTCAAAAATAAGATTAGGCCAGGCGAAGTGGCTCACACCTATAATCCCAGCGCTTTGGGAGGCCGGGTGTTCAAAACTAGTTTGGGCAACATAGTGAGACTCTGTCTGTACAAAAAAATAGAAAAAATTAGCTGGATGTGGTGGTGTGCCTCTAGTCCTAGCTACTTGGGAAGCTGAGGGGGGAGGTTCATTTGAGCCCAGGAGTTCAATGTTGCAGTCAGCTATGATCATGCCACTGCACTCCAGCTTGGGCAAAAGAGCAAGACCTTGTCTCTAAAAATACATACATACATGTTAAATGGTTTCCCCCAAAATCATTGTATTAACTAGCTAAGATATGGGATCTCTTCCTAAGAATTTTTCCCTAGGAATAGCATCATATTCACTTTGATTCTTCTGTTGACCCAAAGTATTTTTGTCTTTGTTGAAAGTCATTACCTTTTCAATGAAAGGAATTCATTTTTGGAATGACTTTCTTCTATAGTAAGTGGGCAAACTACCTATGGTTCATGGGTTCTTCTCAGTTGACTATTTTTTGCTTGTTTTGTTTTACAGCCCATGAGCTAGATTAGTAGCCTTTTACGTTCTTAAAAGGGCACATTTTAAATGGCTATATAAGCACTCAGCCTCAATTTTGCCTCTTGGCCAACAAAACCTAAAACACTTCTCTCCCTTTATGAAAAATTTGCAGACCCCTATTCTATGGGATTTTCTTTGCTGAATAAGACATAAGCTGTCAAAATGCAAGGAGGAAAAAAACTGTTAGGACATTTGTTGCAGTGATTATTGGTTTAGCAATCACAGTAACTAACCCAAACCATAAAGGAAACATTTTGGTTAATGTTAATTCAACATACTTATTCTATACATGATTTTACTCCAGTGGTTGAAATGGACTATACCCTAGTCTATTTCAATTGTGTAGAAACACAATTGCAGTTCAAGAATGTTCACACTGCAGTCTTGTAAATAATCTTGGAAAACTGTATCAGATCAAATATCCATCAATAGAAGAAAGTATATGTAGATCGTACCATACTCAAACAGTGGAATACTATTAGAAGTTAAAATGAATAAACTAGAGCTATATGTACGATCAGATGGATCTTATAAACAGAATCTTGAGCAAAAGAAAACAAACCCACTGGGTTACAGACTGAGACGGAGAGTATGATAACACGCAGAAAGTTGTAACACTGGTGAAATTGCTCTACATATGGTTTATGAATACGCCAATCTGTAGTGCTAGTATAAAAACGTGGACGGGATGCTTCGGAGGAGCACTCACCTCCGCTGGTGAGAGGCTACCCCGTGGCTTTAACTGTATTGAGATTTACTTCTTAACATAAACATCTGAAGCAAGTATGGCAAAAAGGTTAGGACTGGCTGGTTCTTGAGCACATGGGCTCCTTATGCTACTCTCCTTCACTTAGTGTGTGTCTGAAAATTTCACAATGAGAAAAGGCCAATGTATGTGTTTGAAATATTTCTTAATGGCAAAAGGAAAGTGACGGTGCTGCCACTCAGAGTACAGGGATTTGCGGAGATTCATCCAGGCCACATTTTTACCTGACCTGCGAGGACCTGCTGTGTGTTGGCATTTGCTGAGGGCTGTACCCTCCTTCCCCCTTTTCCTCGCGGACCGGCCCAACTTTGCTACTGAGACTCTCCAGGTGTTTTCAGGACACTGGCTGTTAGCCAGGCCCAAGGCTTGGCTGGGGGTCCTGGGGTGGGCGGCAGGAGAGTACAGGGCGGGTCTCCTGACTGCAGTTCTGTCCCTGGCTGCTTCCTGAAATCACAGGGTCTGTCTTTTGCTGAAAAAAGAGAGCGAGGAAGAAATCTCGAGTTCTCTTTGTTTCTAGTCTCAGCTTCCTCCAGTTTTACTCCTTTCGCCTCGTGCTCATAGCTGGGGGTCACCTCTGCAGCAGCGCCTGCGAGGTCTGCAAAGACTGATTGGAGGTTCGTTCGCTCCTTCCTTCACTGCTCTTGACCGACATGGCACCAGGAAAAGCTGGCGGGGTTCCCCCAGAATCTTCCTCCTCCTCTGTTGGCCTCAGGCAGGCCCCCTCGTGGGCCACTCACCGACACCAGGCTGTTGGGGACCCCAGACAGACCACCTCAGGCTGCTTGTCTCGCCGGGCAGGAGAGGGGCGCAGGGGACCGCGGTTCCCGCCGTTCGCCCAGGACAGCGCGCCAGGCGCCACGCTCGGTAGGGCCAGCCCCGGTGGCCGAGGGTGGGGACTCGGGGCGCTGGGGCTGGAGTCGTCTGGAGGCCTGGGCTCCGCTTCTGCAGCCTCACAGACCTTCCGTGTCCCCTCTGGACGCCTGCGTCCCGAGCGACGAAATGACGTCTCTCCTCCGAGGGTTCTTCCAATGTCTGCCCAGATCCCCTCTCGCGCCAAGTCCCGGGTAGCTAGAGGGCGTCCAGTGTGGCCCCACAGGGGTGTCGGGTGCGTGTGCCCAGGGGCGGGACTGGGCGGCGGCAGGGAGGAATCCCCGGCCCGCCCGGGGAGAGAAGAGAGGACAGCAACACCGCCCAGCGCAGACGGCGCACACGGAGCCCGGAGCTGGGTTCCCGAGGGCGGGAGTTGCTTCCATCTTTCGGAGTTTAGCCAGGTGGGCGCCGGGCAGGACCCGGGCAGCCGCCAGGGCGGGGCCCGAGGGCGGCGGCTGCCAGGCAGGGCGGCCTTCCCTAGGGCGCGGGGACCCGAGCACTGGAGAGGGAGCGCGAACTTGGGGGCGTCGAGGGCGGGGCAGCTAAAACTGGGGCTCCGGGCCAGGGGTCGCGAACCCCGCCAGGCAGGCGTGGGAGCTCCGCTACTGCTCTTGTCACCTCCGCCCCTTGCCGGACGCCGCCCGGGTCCCGGCCCGGGGTCCGGGGCCGCCCTCATCCAACCGCATCCCGGCGGAGGTCCCGGGGCGGCTGAGCCCACCGCCGGGCCCTCCTCTGCGGCCGCCCCGAAGACCCGGAGAAGTGGACCGCAGGGGGCGGCCGGTGTCAGGGGTCGCGTCCTCCGCGCCGGCTGCGGCTCCGGAGATCCGGGCTTTGCCGAGCGCCCCCAACTCGGGCCGGGGCCGGGGCGCTGCTGCTGGGGGCGCAGCCTGGAGGCTGGGCTGGCCGTCCGACGGCGGCGGGCGCTCGGGCGCGGGGCCGCGGCGGCCGTAGGACAAAGGGCCGGAGGTAAGAGCGGACGGCCCGGCCGCGGCGGGCCCCTGGCTCCGAGCGCGGCGCCGGGGTTGGGACCTCGTCCCCGGCCCAGCCCGGTGGCGAGAGGCGCCGGGCGGGGAAGGCGCGCGCGGCCGGACGCGGGCACTTCCTGGCCCTGGTCCCGGGAAGGAGGTGCGGAAGAGCCCGGGCCGGGCCCTGAGGGCGGGCGGGGACCCGGGTGCTGCTGCCCGCGAGTCCGCGAGCGCGTGCGGGAGAGCGGGCAAGCGAGCGCGCTAGGCGCCTGGCGCAGCGCTGGGCACATGGTGAGCGCCCGGTAGGTGAGAGCTATTAAAAGTGACAATGCTGGTCCTGAGAATGAGTGTTTCAGAGGTGTGTGCGCGGGTGTATCTGTCTCTGCTGCTGCGTTTAGGAGGCTGTTTGGAGCCCAAGGTGGCAGCCACATCTCCCGCAGCACTGGGGACGCGGGAGAAAACCGGGCTTCCCCGCGCGCTCCCCGGACTGCCTTTGAAGGGGTCTGGTGCTTGGAGGGGCTGGTTCAGGGTCGGCGGGGGCTTCGTAACTGGATCCCAGTTTGGGTCCTGGGAACAAAGGCTGCTTCCTTGAAGTCCAAGAAGGTGCGTGTGTGTGTGTGTGTGTGTGTGTGTGTGTGTGTGTGTGTGTGGCCACGGCCACCAGGGCGCCGCCGGGTGGAGGCCAGTAGACCCGCCATTCATGCCGAACGATGCTGGGCCATTTTGCTGTCAACCCTCTTTTGATCTTTGGTCATCGGGAACAGCAGAAAAGAGAAACTACTTTGTATACTGAAGCTTTTCTTGAATAAACTTTTATTATAGAGTTAAGTGTTACTTCAGGGCTTGAAAGGTTTTTTTTATTGTCCCTTTAAAACAATAAACGTGTAAATTTAACTTGAAAAACACTTTTTTATTCCCAATCAGAGCACTTTCATTCTGCTTTTAATACTGAGTGTTAGATAAGAGGATGCTGAATTGCATCTTATGTAAATACTGAGGTCATGTCGTCTAGTCTGCAGCACTTTGTAAGAAAATGTCCTTGGAAGTTTTTTTTTTTTTTTTTTTTTTTTTTTTGAGACAGAGTCTCACTTTGTTGCCCAGGCTAGAGTGAGTGCCGTGGCATCAGCCTAGCTCACAGCAACCTCAAACTCCTGGGCTCAAGCGATCCTCCTGCCTCAGCCTCCCAAGTAGCTGGGACTACAGGCATGTGCCACCATGCCCGGCTAATTTTTTCTATATATATTAGTTGGCCAATTAATTTCTTTCTATTTATAGTAGAGATGGGGTCTCGCTCTTGCTCAGGCTGGTCTCGAACTCCTGAGCTCAAAGGATCCGCCCACCTCGGCCTCCCAGAGAGCTAGGATTACAGGCGTGAGCCACCGCCCGGCCTTCCTTGGAAGTTTTAAAGGCCAATTAGAAACTCACCTTTAACTGTGTTCTTAGGGTTTCCTATATCTCTGGGAAGATTCACAGAATTGTTTATATAGGTACGATCCATTGTTTCCAGAATGCTGTTTCTGAGCGCCTGCTAGGAAAAGTTTTTTTTAGGAAACAAAAACCAAATTTAAAATGTGAAACAATTAAATGGAACAGCGGTGAGATATTTTTACAAATCTTTTCCATGCTTAAATCTGGTCCATTAAAAGTTTGCGATGTGATGTGTGACATTTTCAGTTCCCAGCAGCAGTGCATGAAGGCGTTCTGTTCATTCTGGGACAGTATTCTTTATGGAGTGAGAAGTAAGCCCAGGCTGCAACTGAGATTCCATCTTGGCCTTTTTGTTATTGCAAATGGTTTTAAATAGTTTATTTGTGGTTTAAAATGTTTTTAGTTCGTGGTGATAGCCAGTTGGACCAATACCTGAGATCTTTTAATGGGGAGGGAATTTGAAGCTACACTTTAAATATCTGTATTTTTTGTCTTGTCATTTTTAATAGGAGAGAGTTTATGATCTCATAGAGCCTATCCAAAGGTTTCAACGATTAATACAAAGTTGATCGCTCTTTCTTTCAGTTGCTGAACTCCTACAGCATTGCAGATGTTTATTCTAGTACTACCATTTTACTTGATGTTAGACATCACCCCCCCCCTTTTTTTAAAAAAGACTATGTCAAGTTTGAGAATGCAACATTTGAATTATTTAGAGAGTCCAGAGTGTTTTGAGGCAATCTTAAAGTAGAGCTAATAAAAGTTTGGAAATTCACAATGGGAAGAAGATAGAGTATAACATGAAGAGAGAAGGCAAGCCCCCTGCACCCTGCATCCTGCCCCATGCCCCATGCCCAGGCGTAGTAATCAGAATTGAGAGGGCTAGGACATTTAAACAAAGGCTGGGTATGGGCTCTTCATACAGTAAGTGGGTGAGGGAGCTTGGTTTTAATAATCTCACCTTTCCCTGTCTAGCATTCTGTACTAGACTTGGAAAGGAAGCCTTTAGGGCTTTTATGGGGGCAACTGACCATGAGGGCCGACTGTGGGCATATCATGAAACCCTGTGCTGGCGATTCCAGAGGGTCCAGGGACCTCTGAACTCCAGGCAGTTGATCTTCTCAGCTCATGCACTGCTTAATGGGGACTCTTGGCAATTGGTTCAGTTTCTGGCTATACTGATAGATTGTAGTGCTTTAAAGATAAATGCACTAAAAAATGGCAGGAGAAGTCTATTGCAGAAGTAATATATATTTGTGACATAAAATTTAAGAACATACAGAACAGTTTTTAAAAAACCCAGAAATCTGTGATTCAGGTAAAATTACTGTGAGTGCTTTGGTATATTTTTCCTAGTATAAAAATGAAATTTGAATACTTCTTAAAATGAGTCAAAATTATATATTATGTATATTATTTATGTCAGTTTGTACCATTTTCCATGTAATTCCATTATGAATATTGCCTATCTCATTTCTTTGATATTGTCATTTAAATAACAAATTTGTATTCTATTGTGTTGATACATTGTAATTTAACTATGTCTCTAGCAGATTCTTGAGCTTTGCCTATCATTTGTATTTTTGATTAAACGGCACTGATTGATGGTAATACAGATGCTAAAACTTGACTGCTTTTAGAAAGAGACAAAAATCTTTAACTTCAGGGATATGCAGTGGAAAAGAAAACTATGTCAAGTTTTCTTGACATAGTTAAAGTCTTGCTTCAGTCTTCTTGATCTTAGCGGGTGTCATTAAGGTCATTCTTTTTTTTTTTTTTTGGAGACAGAATCTCACTCTGTTGCCTGGGCTAGAGTGCCATGGCGTCAGCCTAACTCACAGCAACCTCAAACTCCTGGGCTCAAGCAATCCTGCTGCCTCAGCTTTCCAAGTAGCTGGGACTACAGGCATGTGCTACCATGCCTGGCTAATTTTTTAAATATATATTTAGTTGGCCAATTAATTTCTTTCTATTTATAGTAGAGATGGGGTCTCGCTCTTGCTCAGGCTGAACTCCTAAGCTCAAACGATCTGCCCACCTCGGCCTCCCAGAGAGCTAGGATTACAGGCGTGAGCCACCGCGCCCGGCCCCAAGCTCACTCTTAATTGTCTCTGATGCCACTTATTTTTCCCTGTAACACAATAATTTGCATTTTTATTTAACCCACCAAATTATGGGCTGTTGGAATAGACATTTATGTTTTAATTTTACCTGAATCCCTCTAGAGCCTGGCTGAGGCTTGGCAAGTCATAGATGTTCAAAATATGCTTTGTCAGGGGTTATACTTTAGGGGCTGTGTGGGATACCCAAGCCCTCCTGGAAATGTGCAAATCTAGATCCAACTGCTTCCTATGACTTTCTTATGACTTTTTTATTTTAAATTTTGGTAAATTTCAAACATACAGAAGTAGAAATATTAGCATAATAAACCCTTTTGTGTTCATCATCCAGCTTCAACCATTGTCAACATTTTGTCAATTTTGCTTCTTCCATCTCCTCCCTGTCCACACGAAGACCCTTTTGGATTACTTTACAGTAAATCTAAGATAGTAATTATTATATACCCTGAGGTTAACTCCTGTGAATCCAGTGAGAAAGAAGGGAATGTTTTGGGGGTGCTCAGCAGGAGACAGACTGGCCTGGAGGCTGGAGAACAGAAAGGCTGATGTCCTGGGAGTTAGGGAACCCACATAATTTGTTTGGTTTTGGCCTTGAGACAGTTGATTCTCCTCTCTGGGACTCAGGTTCTCATCCATCACTGGAGGAGGTTGGCCTAGGTAATCTGTAAGCTTCTTTCTAACTTGAACTTTGTTGAAAACATGAGCTTTGCCTTTTAGTCTACTGTGGTTGCTCTCAGATTGTAATCCCTGGACTAGCAGCATTGGGGTCACCAGGAAACTTGTACAGAATGCAGATGCTCAGGCTCCTTCCTCGACCTACTCAGAAACTCTGGGGGCGGTGGCCACCAATCTGTGGTTATCAAGCCCTCCAGAGCTCTCTGATGAGCAGCCAGGCTTGAGAACTACAAATCCATGAAGGTAGTTGAGGAGTCTCCAAGCTCTTAAAAAACTAAAACAACAGGAATAGAACCTCCTGGAAAGTGTGCATTTACCTGCTGTGCAGCTCTGTAAGTCAACCCCATGTCAAACTTCCTCCCTTTGTGTACAACGGCATCGGCTGTGGAATGGCTGTGTGATCTTTTGTCGATAAGGAACTCTGATTGGTAGTTACATGCTCTTGACTCATGAAGATTGGGAAAGAAATCATTGGATAAAATCTTTCTGAACTGGGGCATACATAGACAATTTTCATTAAAAGGAAAGGTTGAGGCCAGGCACCATGGCTCATGCCTGTAATCCTAGCGCTCTGGGAGGCTGAGGCAGGAAGATTGCTTGAGTCCAGGAGTTGATGAGACCAGCCTCAGCAAGAGCAAGTGTCTCTTCAAAAAATAGAAAAATTAGCTGGGGGTGGTAGCACATGCCTGTAGTTCCAGCTACTCAGGAGGCTAAGGCAGGAGGATCCCTTGAGCCCAGGAGTTTGAGGTTTCAGCAAGCTATGATGACATCACTGCACTCTAGCCCTGGTGACAGAGCAAGGCCCTGTCTCAGGAAAAAAAAGAAAAAAAGAAAAGAAAAGGTTGAGAAGCACTTTGTGTAACACACTATATTTGTAATGACATATTTATTTGTTCCATATCTTATCTCCCCCCAGTATACGATAAGTGCTTTGAGGGCTCAGGTCCCTTTTGTTCACCCTTGTGTCCCAGCACCCAGTACAATGGTTGGCCAATAGTAGGTGCTCAGCAAATATTTGATGAATAAATGAGCTTTGGGTCTTTAAGGAACTTATGGAAAACAAACTTGCATTTATCTTACTTACATTATATTCTAAACACTTAGAAGAAATGTATCAGCATTTTACAATAATAATCTCCTTGGCAGGATATAAACATCTGTGTTTGCTAGTTTCTTTCTTTTCTTTTTTTTTTTTTTTGAGACAGAGTCTCGCTTTGTTGCCCAGGCTAGAGTGAGTGCCGTGGCGTCAGCCTAGCTCACAGCAACCTCAAACTCCTGGGCTCAAGCGATCCTCCTGCCTCAGCCTCCCGAGTGGCTGGGACTACAGGCATGTGCCACCATGCCCGGCTAATTTTGTCTATATATATTAGTTGGCCAATTAATTTCTTTCTGTTTATGGTAGAGACAGGGTCTTGCTCTTGCTCAGGCTGGTTTCGAACTCCTGACCTCGAGCAATCCACCCGCCTCGGCCTCCCAGAGTGCTAGGATTACAGGCATGAGCCACCGCGCCCAGCCTGCTAGTTTCATAATTTAGAAATTTTAAAATAATGCCTGCCTATCAGTGTGTTCAATTTTAGTTTTTTTCAAGTAAAATGTCCAGATCCTGTCCACTTTATTTATCAGAAGAATGACTTATTAGAAGCCTGAAGAAAAAATAAAGAAATGGGCTAAATCTGTGGTCCCCAACCCCTGGGCTGAGGACCAGTGCCACTCCATGGCCTGTTGGGAACTGGGCCACACAGCGGGAGGTGAGTGGTGGGCGAGTGAGCGAAACTTCATCTGTATTTACAGCTGCTCCCATTGCTCGCTTCACTGCCCGAGTTGTGCCTCCTGTCAGATCAGCAGCAGCATTAGATTCTCATAGGAGCGAACCCTACCGTAAACCGCACATGCAAGGGATCTTGGTCACGTGCTCCTTGCGAGAATCTAATGCCTGATGATCCAAGGTGGAGCTGAGGCGGTGATGCTAGTGCTGGGGAGCGGCTGCAAATACAGATCATCATTAACAGAGAGGTTTGACTGCACAGAGACCATCATAAATCAATTGCTTGCAGACTCTTATCCAAACCCTATCAGTGAGTGGCAAGTGACAACGTAACAATAATAGAAATAAAGTACACAATACATATAATGTGCTTGAATCATCCCGAAACCATTTCCTCCTCACCCCCCATCCATGGAAAAATTGTCTTCCATGAAACCCGTCCCTGGTGCCAAAAAGGTTGGGGACTTCTGGGCTAAATCACTAAAATACTTACTAAAAGTTTTTAAAGTTTGAGAGTAGGGCCATACACTTAATCCATACCTTTGGGCTCAGAATGGTGTATGTTAAGCGTGACATCAGAGAGGATTAAAAGCATGTTTTGTCTGTAGCTGTAGACCTGGGAAAGTTATTTCACCTTCTTATACCTCCACTTAGCCATCTGATAAGGACAATAATAATTTCTCAGAGGCCGGGCGCGGTGGCTCACGCCTGTAATCCTAGCACTCTGGGAGGCTGAGGTGGGCGGATCGTTCAAGGTCAGGAGTTCGAAACCAGCCTGAGCAAGAGTGAGACTCTGTCTCTACTATAAATAGAAATAATTATATAAATTAATTGGCAAACTAATATATATAGACAAAATTAGCCGGGCATGGTGGTGCATGCCTGTAGTCCCAGCTACTTGGGAGGCTGAGGCAGCAGGATTGCTTGAGCCCAGGAGATTGAGGTTGCTGTGAGCTAGGCTGATGCCATGGCACTCACTCTAGCCTGGGCAACAAAGTGAGACTCTGTCTCAAAAAAAAAAAAAAATTCTCAGAATTGTCATAGGATCGAATATGTTGTTCCCAAAAAGTGTTCTTGGCAGTAGTAGGTATGGAATAAATATTAGCAGCCTCTCCTTCCAGTTCCCAGGAGTGAGGCTGGACACTGGAGGCTCTAAGTGGCTTTATCCTCTGCTTCCAGGGCTCAGCAGCCGGTTTTCTTCTGTTTTTCTCTTTCACCAAGAACTCATTGACATGTTTGCATGTCTGGTTTCTGCGTTGTTCCAAGGCTTAGTTCTCTGTGCCCCAGTTCTGCTACCAACCAGTCCAGTGCCCAAATCCATATGTGTCCGAGGCCTGGGCATCTGCATGCCAATCCCTCAGTGGCTGCCTTCTAGTGTCTGACCTTGACGTGGTGGCTGGTTCCCACTTCTTGGGACATATCCCCTGGGGCCGCTCTCTCTCGTGGTATCCTCCCTGGATTCTCTAACACTCTTTCAGCCAAGGATGACTCCCTGCCTGGCCACCATGCACTGTGTCCTTGGTCCCTGAATGTGGCACTCTACTCTGGGATTGTTCTCCTCACGCTGGAACATTGTGAAGGATGTGCCCCGGCCCAGGTGGGCTCTTCTGTGATGCCCACTCTGACTTGCTAAAAGCAACTGTTTCTCATTTGGCTCAGTCTTAAAGTAGGACTGAGATGTCTCTCATTTTTTCTTCTCCAACCCCCCGGGATGCCCAGGCAGGAAATGTTTGTTGGTTGGTTTCTTGATCAGCAATTGAAAAGCCAGTCAGCTGTACTTCCCGGCCCCATGTAAGGAACTTCCCAGAGAGGAGCAGGGTAATCTGTGAGCCTGGTTGTGTTTTCATCGTCTGTGATCCGGAGCAGATTCACAGGGCAGAGGTGCATTTCCTGCTGCAAGGAGGACAGGGGTAGGTTCTGTGAGACCCTGAGCTGGGTCCACCCTCACTGAGGTGCGTGAGTGCACAAGTGAGGGTGGGGCTGAGGTTGGCTCTCAAGGAGAGAGTTTGCTAGAATCAGTGTGAGGGAAGAGAAAAGGGTAAATGTTTGGTTTGAGGACAATGGTCTGTCATCTAGTCTAGCCCCTATGAGACTCTCATCTGAGACCTCCTGGGGAGGGAATTGCAATGACACGTGACTCCAAGTGTCTCCAAGGCCTTCCTGCTGGGCAGCCTTCCACAGAAGGTGTGTCTTGGGGAAAACGGTTCTTTATCTGATGGGGTGGATCACAGCCAGAGCAGAGAACAGCAGGGGTGAAGCAAGCCAGCAACGCTAGGCTTGGAAATGGGAGCCAAGGCTCAGAGTGGCTGAGACGTCATCTCAGCAGAGTCCAAGTCACAAGAAAGGCTGATGCCAGGTGGTGGCCTCCATCAGTGTCTCCAGAATTATTGATCATGCAAACCTATCAATAAAGACATCTTGAGTAGGCACACCAAATATATGATTTTCAGCTTGGTTATGTAGTAAGCCCTCACTTAAGGTTGCCCATAGGCTCTGGGAAAGTTCAACTTTAAGTGAACCACTGTGCGTGCTGTGTACTGCAGGAACCTAACTCAGCTCTTGTTTCTGCCAATTGGCCCATGTAAAATTGGTTTCATTATACGGTATGCTTTACTGAGCTGGTGTTACTGCAGGCTCACATCTTTGAAGGTTTCATTTTCATCTCAGAATGTTGGTCTGAGAGGAGATTTAGTCAGTTAGTTCAACCAGTAAGCCCTTAATTGGATGCTTGCTCCATGCCAGGTGTTTTCCGGGAGTGGCGGGGAACACAAGATCCAAGCTGAAGATCCTCCCCACAAGGGGCAGTGTGTAAGCTACAGAGGTGTAACCTATTGCTGTTGTCCTTACAAATGGCTGCAGACATGATAACATTTTAGAAGAAGTGGAATTTGAGTTGGTGTGTTTGGGGACTTAGTGGGAATGAGCCTGGTTGAGAAAAGGTGAGAGAAGAAATGAACCGTTACTGACTTTGTCCCAAGCTCGGGTACTTTACAGATGCCGCCTCACTGAATTCTTACTTGGTAAACTGGAGTATTGTTCCCACTGTAAAGTTGAGGAAATGGAGGTGCAGAGAAATCAATGGACTTGCACAAGGTTACATGGCCAGCCAATGTTGGGGAACAGATTTTTGTCGCACTCCAAAGGGAGAGGGGAGGATGGACGGAGCCAGGCCAGAAGAAGGGCCACAGGAGCAGTCTGGCCCCAGGGGACCCGAGACACTGAAACCATTTTCCCTGGCTTGGCACCATGCAGACGCATGAGATTTTGGAGTTGCAAGATACCTTTTGGATCCTCTAGTGTGGGTCATGGTCTAGCTGGGGCAGGATCACTTGGGAAATTGTTAGCAATGTACATTCTTGTCCCCCGCCACCCTGGACTTTCTGAATGAGAATTCCTAATGGTGGGCTCTGGAAATCCGTGTTTTCAAAAGCCCTCGAGGCAAGCCTTATGGATACTGAAGGTTGAGAAGCATTGCTGTAGAAGCTGCTCTAGAGCTGCCGTGGCAAGAGGTCATGGGAAGGGAACTGAGGTCTGGAAATCTGGAGTCTGTTCCTGATGCAGCTGCCGACGTCTGGTTTCCATAGTTGGCTTTGCCTTTCAGTGCTGATAATCCTATGTCTTTTTAAATGGGGGTGATCTGAGTGGTTGAGCTAATCGCAGATAAGAGCTGGTCGGTCACCTGGAGTCATGCAGACCCAGGGTCAAATCTGAACGTGATGACATTTGGGCAAGCTAGTTAATGTTCTCTGGGTCAGTTTCTTCATCTGTAAAATGAGGCCAGTAATAATAAATACCTCGCAGGGTTACTGCCAAAATTCAATGTGTGATGGGAACACGTTGTCAGGTGCTTAGACCATTGCCTCAGACATAAAAAGGGTCCAAACTTGTTATTGTTGTTAGTGTCATCACCCCAACCCTGCACCGCCATCTGTCTTTGGGGCATGGCCAAGGTGGTGTTTGGTTTTCATGGTCATTCACACCTCCTGCTCAGCCCCCCATGGTGACTGTGTTGTGTCATTCTATGACCTTTTGGGAAGAGTGTCCCCTCCACCTCTCCCATGGCTAGTCTGGGTGGGGAATCAGGCCTGTGACATCATCTGCTTACCTCACCCCCTTTCCTTAGAGGTATTGCTCAGAAGCCATATTTGAGCATCTAACTGGGAAGGAGCTTGGTGGCTTTGCACAACTGGCTCCTGTTATTTGTAAGCCTCTACTTTGTGCCAACATTTCACATCATCACTGAGCTTCACCACAGCCTCAGAATGTAAGGACTGGCGTGTATATCCTACAGATGTGTAAACTAAGGCTCAGGCATTTACCAACAGGGTGGAGCCACATGGCCTTGCTGTTTTTGTAGGCAAAAATGGTAGCATATTGCAGTTTCATTTGGTTTAACCTGCTACTTTTATCATACAACATAATTGGTTTTCAATAAAGTTAAAAAAATTAATCCCAAGGAAATATTCTTATTTCTTCTAACCGAAATACTATTGAAAAGGCTGAATTAAAAAAAAAAAAGTTGTGGCCAGGCACTGCTCCAAGCACTTCATGTATAAGCCACTTAGTCTTCGTAACAACCCTTACGAGGTAGGTTGTTTTCATCATCCTCACTTTGCAGAGTGGGAATGAGGCAGAGAGAGGTCAAGGAGCCTGTCTAACCACACACCTAGGAAGCGGCAGAAATAGAGTTTGGACACAAGCGGCCTAGGCCGAGTCTGAGCTCTTGGCCTCTGTGTGCACCAGGCTCTTGAATCTTGGTGAGGATAAGATGCTTTTTCTCGAGAGAGCAGGATTTCGGGTGTTCTGGGACCGGGATGAGTGGGGAGGGGACGAGTGCGGCATTGCTGACCACCTCCATGCGTGTGTGTGCGGTGCCCTGTGCACCGTTCACGTATGTCCACGCATCCGTGTGACGGCCGAGAGGACGACCCCATTTTGCAGTTGAGGAAGACCAGACTCGGAGAGAGTGAGGAAGCTACAGCTCCGGAAGGCGGCACAGCTGGATCTCAAGGCTCCTGTGTCTGCCTGTGAGGCTGTCTCTCCCTGGTGCTGGCTCCCTCTCTTGTCACTCCTTATGCCGTAGAGCTGCCTCTGTGATTGTTCTCGGGAGTCCAGCAGACGGGTGAGCCTCTGTTACTTCCTTCCAGAAACTCTCAACCTCCAGTGCTCAGGGGCCACCGTGCCCTGATCCCAGCTCAAATGCAAATGTCCCTCAGATTGGGGCTGGGGTCGCTGACCGGGTTTTCTTTCAACCATTCGATCACCATGGACAGGAACAAAAATGCCGTCTTAGCATTTGAACCCTCTCGGTGTATATTTATCTCAGGTCATTTGCATGAGTGAAAAGGACCAGCTCTGACCTGGCCCTTGGATGCTCCCTGCTAATCCCCATTAATAGTGTATAAAGGTTGCAAATACCCAGAGAGATTTCTCACAGGGAGACAAAGGCAAAGGGCAGCAACTCACCTTCCCCGCCCCCACCACCCCACCCACACGGCTGATTAACGAAGCAAGGGGTCTCCACGAAAGGACTCTCTACTGTTCAGGTAGCACGTTGTTATGCCAAGCTGCCTGCAAGATGATTTTTAAAAGATGCCGAATTCTTGTGCTCTATAAAACTGTAGGATGACTATAGTTAACAATAACATATAGTTTCAATAGCTAGGAGGATATTGAATGTTCCCAACACAAATGATAAACATTTGAGATGATGGATATGCTAATTACCCTGATCTGATCACTTACTATACATTATATGTATCTCAACACCATTGGGTACCCCATGAATTTGTACAATTACTATGTGTCAAAGAAATTATAAAAATTAATTTAAAAAGCATTTTCTAAAAATCAAAAGTGAAATGAAATAAATCTAAAGGAAAACAAATTAAAATGCTGATCTATGTTTATTTTTCAATTAAAATTTTTATTTTGAGATAATTATAGATTCACATACAGTTGTAAGAGATAATACAGAGACATCATGCACCCTTTACTCAGTTTCTCCCAATGCTAACATCTTGTGGAAGTGTCACGCAGTATCGCTACACTGATATAGGCAAGGTGCAGAATGGTTCCATCCCCCAAAAGTCCCTCATGTTGCTGTTCACAGCCGTAGTTACTTCTCTTCCCCATCCCTGACCTCTTTATCTCTATAATTTAGTCAATTCAAAAATGTTACGTAAGTGGAATTATATATAAATAGTACACGACCTTTGGAGATTGGGTTTTTTCCCCCCTCTCAACGTAAATTACATCTAAGTTGTTTTAAGTATCAATAGTTTATTCCTTTTTATTGCTGAGTAGTATTCCACGGTATAGATGCACCACAATCTGTTTGACCATTAATCTGTTGAAGGATATCTGAATTGTTTCTGGTTTTTGGCTATTATGAATAAAGGTACTGTAAACAGTTGTGTACTGGCTTTCCTGTAAACCTACATTTTAATTTTGATGGGATAAATATCCAAGAGTGTAATTGGTGGGTCTTATGGGAGTTACATGTTTTATTTTTGTAGGAAACTGCAAAACAGTTTTCCAGAGTGATGATGCCATTTTGCAGTCCCACCAGCAATGTGTGAGGATCCAGTTTTTCTGCATCCTTGCCAGCATTTGGTGGTGTCACTATTTTTTATTTTAGCCATCATGATAGATGTATAGTGGTATCTTATTGTGGTTTTAGTTTGTATTTTCCTATTGGCTAATGATGCTGAGCATCTTTTCATGGCAGATTCGCCATCTGTATATCCTTTTCCATAAAATGTCTTTTCATATCTTTTGTTCATTTTCTAATTGGATTCCTTTGTTTTGTTTTACTGTTGAGTGTTGAGAGTTTTTTAAAAATATATATTCTAGGTACTCGTCCTTTGTTGTGTATGTGGGTTTACATACATCTTCTTCCATTCTCTAGTTTGCTTTTTCATCCTCTTAACAAGGTCTATTGCAGAGCAAAACTTAAAAAAAAAATTTTATGCAGTCCAGTGTATTAAGTTGTTATTTTATGGATTATGCTTTCAATGTCAAATTTAAAAACTCTTTGACTAGGCTTAGATCTTGAAAATTTTCTGTAACCTCTTTTTTCTTAAAAGGTTTATAGTTTTATGTTTTATGTGTAAGTCTGTGATCCACTATGAGTTAATTTAGTGTAAGGTAAAAAGGTTTAGCTCAAGGTCCTTTTCTTTGCCTATGGATATCCAATTGTTCTAGCACCATTTGTTGAAAAGGCTATCTGTCTTCCACTGAATTGCTTTTGCATCAATTTAGTTTAAAATTTTATGAATTGGTGCTTTTTATTATCAAGTCAAATGTATTGGGACACAAAAGTGCCTGGAGTTTGTACAATAAATTTGAGATATTCCCATAGCTAACTCTAGGCTTCAAGTGATCTATAAAGATGGCTCAGGCCGGGTGCGGTGGCTCACGCCTGTAATCCTAGCACTCTGGGAGGCCGAGGCGGGAGGATTGCTTGAGCTCAGGAGTTTGAAACCAGCCTGAGCAAGAGCGAGACCCCATCTCTACTAAAAATAGAAAGAAATTAGCTGAACAACTAAAAATATATATAGAAAAAAATTAGCCAGGCATGGTGGCACATGCCTGTAGTCCCAGCTACTCGGGAGGCTGAGGCAGAAGGATTGCTTGAGCCCAGGAGTCTGAGGTTGCTGTGAGCTAGGCTGACGCCACAGCACTCTAGCCCAAGCAACAGAGTAAGACTCTGTCTCAAAAAAAAAAAAAAAAAAAAAAAAAGATGGCTCAAGTTAGGGACACTGTGGGTCAGGACAGGGTGTCAGAGTTGTGAGTCATGTGAAGTTTTGCCACTGGGCAGCTGGGCAGCCTGCCTCTCTAGGGAGGGGTGGTGACAGCGGTATCTTGGGCCAATGTGGGGCACACTGACCTGTAGGGTGGAGTTGACCTGGGCATGACTGGGTAGGCTCCCTTTGTCACTGTGGACTCATCTGAAATGCTGACTTCAGCTGTCAGCTCCCGTAGAGACCTCTCTATAGGACACACAGAACCCAAGTGCAATTTTGGAAGTGTGGGTTTTAATTTTTTAAAATTATTGTTATTATTTTTGAACGTTTCATCTCACAAATACATTCATTGGGGGAAAAAAGTAAAAAGCACAGCTAAGCAAAATTTAAGTGTAACCCTCTACCCCGAGCAATCCCTGTGAACCCCAAATTATTATTCATCGTGAAAGGAAGATGGTCCTTTTGGTTCACCTCATTCCAGCACTCCATTCGCACTCCATTTTTGTCGTGAAGATACAAAGCTGATTTGGACAAAAAAAAAAAAAAACAAATTGTCCTGTCATTGGCTGAACTGGGAGAGAACATGTGACATCACGAGGCCTTTGTATGTGGCTGCAGGGTGAGGCTGGCCACCTGGCAATAGGGGAAGGTGGGCACGTGTGGCTGGCTGCGGCCGGCGCTGCAGAAGGAGCTTTTGTTTCCGCTGGTCTGCTGTCCGGGATGGTGGCTGGGGACATCAGAGACACGTCTACACACTGTGATCTGGCCCTGTCCTTTGCCCTGACTGTGCGAGGGGTCTCCCCCTGGGGAGCCCTGGGGCGTAGAGCCCCGAGCTTCTATCTTGCCGTTAATTTTGGGCAAGAGTGGATCAATAATAGTTCCATTACCCACATACGTCAGTCTCTGCTTTGTTCTGAGGAAAATGTATTGATCTACTTATCTGATTAAAAGATTAAACATGGTTTTCTTCAAATTTAAGAACTATATGTGTTCATTGCAGAAAACTTATAAAACACAGAAAAACAAAAAATGAATTCCTTCACGTAGAAGTAACCATTGTTAGCATTTGGGGAGGTTCTTTGTATGTTTTTTTTTTTTTTTTTTTTTTGAGACAGAGTCTCACTTTATTGCCCAGGCTAGAGTGAGTGCCGTGGCGTCAGCCTAGCTCACAGCAACCTCAAACTCCTGGGCTCAAGCAATCCTGCTGCCTCAGCCTCCCGAGTAGCTGGGACTACAGGCATGTTCCACCATGCCCGGCTAATTTTTTCTATATATATTAGTTGGCCAATTAATTTCTTTCTATTTATAGTAGAGATGGGGTCTCGCTCTTCCTCAGGCTGGTCTCGAACTCCTGAGCTCAAACGATCCGCCCACCTCGGCCTCCCAGAGAGCTAGGATTACAGGCTTGAGCCACCGCGCCCGGCCTGTATGTTTTTAATGTACGCATATAATATAAATTTTACAAAGAAGGCTATCTATACAATTTTTCTGTAGGTCTTCTGGGAACCTTTATCCATGTCATTACTGTAAGTATTCTAGTCAGATTTTAGAATATCTGCAAATATCAGATGTCCTGTCACACAACTTCTTTACATCACAGAATTGTAGCTTTAAAAAAATTGAAATGGTATCCTTCCCCTTTCTGGTTAGTAGAGTATTCTTATTATGGCAACTAAAATATTGCCAATAAAATTACCTGGTTTTCTCACAGGCGCTATTCAAAAGTATCGTCCAAGTAACAGATTATTACTTTATTAGCTAAAATGTTTCCGGCAGCTGGGAAAGCGGAACCCGGGAGCTTTCCTCCGTTTTGGTGAGCAAATCCCGGGCTCTTTACATCTTTACAGCAGGGGAGGCTGAGGGCCCCCACCCACCGCAGGACCCCCACCCCCGGGGGGCGACAGCGGGGGAGGAACGGCAGAAGAAACAGACTGCAGTCTGATTTGGCTGCTAGCATGAGGTGTAAGGAAGTTTAACAGATCCTGAGATACCATTTCACTCCCTAGTTTCGGCTGCAGGGCGACTTGGGTGTGGTGCGGGGCCAGGGCCCCATCTCAGAGTCTTAGATGAGGCAGTGACGAGCTCTGTCTCTGCTGGCCACATTGCATTATCATCGCGTGGTCACCCTCTCATCACTCCGGCTCAGTCCCTGGGAGGCAGGAGAGGGGGCTCCCTCATCTGGGCGCCCATGGGCCCCGAACCGAGTCCTGCAGCCTCCCGGAATTGGCCAATGAACACGTTCCATTTGTTTCCGTCAAGGGACGTTGTTTACTCAGCCGCGTTCCCTGTCACCTTTGCATTTATCCACTGATGTCACAGCCGCTTTGATTACAGTGCAGCGGGGGGCTGGGGGGCTGGGAGGCAAAAACACAGGCCCCAGAGGAGGGGAGGATGGGGTTCTGGACGGTGAAGTGTTTTAGACGCGTTTCCTTTCCTCTCTGAGTTGACTGTGACCCAGGTCACTAGAGAGAGAAGGAGCTTTTATATCCTATCTTGTATTGCACCTTTTAGGAAGGTAATTTTCAGTGTGTCCAACCTCAGACACATGTGGGGTGCCCACTTCCTACTACGTCCCTGCTGCATCTTGTTTGTTTTCAGGAATCACGCTCTTTGGGCTCCCTTTTTATTTATGTTTGTGCTGAAATGATTTTTTAACTTACTAGATTTCCTCTTAAGTTTGCAGACCTAATACAATGTGGTGCCTTCCTCAGCTCATATATTTGTTCCTTTAACATTTAATCTGAATGAAAATAAACTATTTTATCTTTATTATCTAGTCTTTATGCAAGTATGAGGAAAATATTTTTTGACGACAAATATTGTACCAAGTACTTTATTTGTACTCATGTCTATTTTACGTATGATTTTACCCTGTGGCATGTTGTATAGTGATGTCAGAGGTGGAACAAATGCACAATTTAATTATGAGAACAAGTCCATGAGGTACGTTTTGTTACCTCTGCCTCCTTGTTGAGGAGCAGAGGCTTAGACAGCCAAGGTCATGCCGCTGGGAAGGGGCAGAATTAGGGTTGAAGCCAAGGTCCCTCCGGCCTCAAGGCTGCGTTGTTGCCATGGGGCTGTCCAGCTTGCAGAGGGACAAGCTTGGTTGCTGGTGCTAGACAGGAAGGAGGACGCTGTGGCTGCCGCAGAGGTGACTGCTAGAAGAGAGGTTTTCGGAGGATGGAGAGACCAGCGCTGTAGTCGTGCAGGGCTAGTAGATGCTACGATCCCCGCCCAGTCCCCACCTTGGGTGCAGTGCACATGGCCCCTGATGGTAAAACACACATTCCTGATGAAGGGAAGTCCCTTCGTCACTGCTTTAGTCCCAGAGGGATCACTGTCACGAGTGTGGCGTGTCTCCTTTCTGCCCATGTTTTTACACGTTTATTACCTAAATGTGTATCTGTTGCTTTGCATGCTTATACTTTTTTGGTTGTAAATCATTCATATTCACGTTATTGATAGATATAATTCATGTTAGTTGATTTTTGGTCTTCTGTGCTGTGAATATATCACAATTTGTTTTTCCTCTCTCGCCCTAATGGTGGACATTTTAGTTGTGTCCTTTTTTGTAATAAATACCATGACAAATGTTGCGCTAAACCTCCTTTTATCTCTTTGTGCTCCGGGAGGGGAGTTTCTAGGGGTGGAATTGCTGGGTTATATCATATGTGCACTGCCACTTTAGCTAGATTCTGCCACATCGCTCACTAGAGTGGCTAGACTGATTTGTGTGCCCGTGAGTGGTGAATTGGGGTCCCCCCCCATTTTTACCAATGCTAAATATTGTCAGGCTTCTTAAGTTTGGCCACTTTCCAGGTGTGGAATTATACTTCAAACTTTGATTACTGGTGAGATTGTACACCTCTGGTTTTATTAGGATTAGAAGAGCAAGATAATCTTCCTTGTTTATTGCATGTTACATAGTTTTACTCAACATTCAGCATTATAGTGCCCCCCCCTTATCCATGGAGGATACGTTCCAAGACCCCCAGGGGATGCCTGAAACCACAGATACTACCTAACCCTATATATACTATGTTTTTTCCCTATACATACCTGTGATAAAGTTTAACTTATAAATTAGGCACAGTAAGAGATTAACAAGAGATTAACACAGTAAGAGTTCTAACAATAAAATAGAACAATTACAGCAATATACTATAATAAAAGTTGTACGAATATGGTCTCTCTCAAAATATCTTTAATTGTATTATATTCACCCTTCTTCTTGTGATCTGTTGATCTGAGACCTGAGGTGGCTACTAAGTCACAGGTGGGGGGTTCTACAGTGTGGATTCACTGGACAAAAGGATGATTCACCTCCCAGGTGGGATGGAGTGGGACAGACTGGGAAGGTTTGAGATTTCATCATGCTGCTCAGATTGGTGCATGATATAAAACTTGTAAATTGTTCATTTCTGGAATTTTCCATTTATATTTTCAGACCTTGGGTAACTGAAACTGTGGAAAGCAAAACTGCAGGTGGGGGAGGACTACTGTACTTTTTAAAAGCATTTTTATAGAGATATTCACATAACATAATTTACTATTTCGAGGTGTACACTTCAGTGGTTTTTAGTATATTTACAAAGTTGTGCAACCATCGCAACTAATTCCAAAGCATTTCCATTAACTCCGAAAAGAAACCTTGTAGCTATTAGCAGGTAGTCTCCTTCCCCTCCTTGCTTGGCAACCACTACTCTACTTTCTATCTCTATGGCTTTTGCTTATTCTGGACATTTCATATATTTGTGTCTGGTTTCACTTAGTGTGATGTTTCAAGGTTCATCCATGTTGTATCCTGCAGTAGTACTTTATTCCTTTTTGTGGCTGAATAACATTCGCTTGTGTGGCTATATCACATTTTGTTTACCCATCCATTCATTGGTTGCTGGACCCTTGGGTTATTTCCACATTTTGGCTATTATGGGTAATTCAACATTACTTTCTAATTTTCATTCCTATACACTATTTATTGAGCCCTTCCTTGTGCCAGACATAGCACTCTGTGCTACTTTATTGGCTCTAGGCAACAACTGCCCTGCAAGATAGCTATTATATCATCCCTTTCGACAGAGATGGAGACCGAGGCTAAGGAAGAGTAAGTAACTCTCCCATCCAAATCTGATCATGCTTCTCCTTTGCTTAAAACCTCTCCTAACGGCTCCCCATGCACTTGGGGTGGAGAGCACACCTCGTGAGGGGGCCTCTGTCCTCACTGGGTCCCTGGCCGCCCTGGACAGAGCTCAGAGCCTTTGCACAAGCCGTTCTCTCTAGCTCTTCTGTCCTTCCCTGAGAGCTCATCTCACATCCTCGGGGATGTGAGGAATCCAATAATAACATCCGTAAATTATGAAAAACAATGAAAGTGTTCAAACTCGTAAACTGACATTGGAAGTAAAGTAATAGTAAGGTTCACCGATATAACTATTAAATCAGGAAGGACGATGTCGTTTAGCATTGGCAGACTTTCAGTGGAGACATGGGGACCAGAGAGCCAGAGCACTCTACTTACAGTTCTGCAATGAAGAGGTGACATGGCTGGCTATCAAAGCCTGTCACGTTTGTTTATTGCCTCAGCAAACATTTATTGAGCACCTGCGGTATTTCAGGCACCAGGGACAGACCTGTGGGCCAAATGCACGTGGTCTTTGTGCTCTTGGCTCTAACATCCTCTGTGGCCTAGGAGTAGTGTTTCCAGCCACAGTGAATCAGCTGCTGCTTTCTTGGCTGGGTGTAGACGCTGGGATCTCCTGTCCTGGAGGAGCATGGTTTGTAAGGGAGGCAGGTGTGTCAGCAGGTAGTTAAGGTGCAGCTGAGCTGGGCGGGATGGTTTATCCAGAGGGTGTATCTGGGGATGGAGCTCAAGGTAACAGTCTTAGGGCACTGGCGCACTTCTCCCTGGGAGGCCAATGTCAAGAGCCCTGAGGCCCATGACCCAGAGCTTCCTTCCCTGACTGATCTCTTTGGCAGGCCTTTCTGCACATCCTCCCAGATTGCTGGTATTTTGTTAATAGATGACGAGAAATCTATCCTGGCAAGGGTAGACATTAGGGGTTTAGGTGTTGTATTTATTATTTTCTATTAGACCAGATGCTTTTGCAATTGGTTAGGCTTTGGGGGTGGCTTTCCCCAAAGTAGTTAGGAATGATGATATAGGTATAGCCCTCTTTCTCTCCTTTGTTCATTTATTGAAAGTTTATCGTGCTAAAGTGTTGTGTTATGTGCTAGGAGAAAAAAAAATGTCCTGGGGATGAGATAATGGGAGCCCAGGGAGGTTAAGTAAATGCCACAGAAACGGAGTCCGTGCAGCAGAGCAGTTTGGAACCAGGGCTCCAGACCATCCGTCGTGTCCTGTGACTTCTGTTTCATAGGTGTGGAGCCTCCTTCTGGCCCACGACATTCCAGACACACTGCAGCATGCTCAGCGGACTGTACTGGGGACATGGCACTTTGTGTTTCAGAACTTGCAGGATCAAGGATTCACCCAAGGTAGCCGTTGTCTTAAATACAAAGTATTTATGTCACTTTATATATTTTGTACAAAGCAATGGAAGAATATGCTGATTTTGATAGAAAATCACACCATAATTGATAATTTATTTTACCAAAAAATTTAAAAGAAGATATAATCCTTTTCTATATACCAGTTTTTCTGAGTAGGTGATAGAACAAATATTGGTATTTCCTCATGATGAATCACAGTCATAAACAACATCGTGGTAATAGCAACAAACATGACCCTTTAGTGGCTACCTACACTGTCCCAGGCACTAGGTCAGGTGCTTTATATTTGCTATCGAGAAACCAGTCGTGAACATGCATACTTGTGTTTTACTAGTTCCAAGACCTTGCCCAGCACTTGCAGTTCTGTAAAATGGGTATTTTTCTAGCTAATACAGGAGTCTCCTGGCACAGAGTCCCTGCCCATGTGGGTACCAGCCTCCTGCTTCTCAGAGTCCCACCCCTTCGGGATCTGGGTGGAGCCACTGTCAGCTGTGTCCACATTGAGTCTGTCCCTCTGTGGCCCCCACTCTGCACTGGAGTCTTGAGCTCATGAGCTGTTGCTGTTGTCACCACACTGGCCTTGGTGTGGTGAGAAAAGGACTACTTTCTTCTTTCCTGAGTTATTCTGAGGATTCTGGGTTTTTCCTTTAATTCTTTCCATCACCTCATCAAGGCATGGGCTGTATTGCTTTGCATGGGCTGCATTGCTCTGCAGTAAGGTATTGAGGAAATTATCTCAGGAGGGCATTACAGTCCAAAACCTATAAAAGCATTTACCAGATGTGATTGTTTGCAGAGACTGGTGGACAGCCTCTAGCCCCTTTCTCCTATGGTGGAGGTCTGCTTTCTTCTGTGAGCGTGAGAGTGAGTGCGAGTGCTCTTCCAGGTCTTTCTCCACTGTGGCCCCACCCCATGTCCCAGGCCTGCTCCCCTGGTCCAATTCCCATCCCTGGATCCTCCTTCTCCAGGGGTTCTTGGTTCTCCAGGGGTTGGAATTCCTATCTCCTTTCAGAAAAACCCTACTCCTTACAGCCAGGGGTTGGCTTTGCCCTTCAGCTGTCCTCACCACCACCCGCATCCGGGACACACGAGTCTGGCATTAGAGTGACTCCCAGAGTCTTCAGTCCCCACGGAGAACAGCGCCCTGCACGGCTCTCCAACAGAACGGGCTGTGGCAACCCGAGTCTGGCGGCCTCTTTTTTGTCCTTCACCCAGCGGGGCGAAGGCTTGTTTGCACCTCCTTCCCGACATCGTTGTCCGGACACTCCCCTTTTATGTGGCTAGCTGCTTGAACAATAACACACACAATCCTTCCAAGAACAAACAGTCACTTTCCAGGACAGTGTAGTCTAAACTCATATTTAGAATGAAACAAAACAAAATAAAACAAAATACCCTTTTTCCAGCCAATATAAACTTCAGAGATTTGGCTTCAGCCGTGTTGGAGATTTTTTTTCCTCTAGATCTACACTGTTTCACATGCCACTGTCTGCCGGAATAGAACCTCCGCTGTTACCATCGCCTGCCCAGAATGTCCACTGAGGATGTCTTTAGAACACAGAAGAATCTCTGTCCCGAAGGGGAATCCGAATATTTTCATCTAATGTGAATTTGTCAGAAATTGCTATTTCCCTCCCTGAGTCGGAAGGTTCTAGGTCCAAATTTGTTTTTTTTTTTTTTTTTTGAGACAGAGTCTCACTTTATTGCCCAGGCTAGAGTGAGTGCCGTGGCGTCAGCCTAGCTCACAGCAACCTCAAACTCCTGGGCTCAAGCGATCCTCCTGCCTCAGCCTCCCGAGTAGCTGGGACTACAGGCATGCGCCACCATGCCCGGCTAATTTTTTCTATATATATTAGTTGGCCAATTAATTTCTTTCTATTTATAGTAGAGATGGGGTCTCGCTCTTGCTCAGGCTGGTCTCGAACTCCTGAGCTCAAAGGATCCGCCCACCTCGGCCTCCCAGAGAGCTAGGATTACAGGCTTGAGCCACCGCGCCCGGCCCCAAATTTGTTTTTTTTTCTCCTATTTATTTATTTATGTTTTTTCAAGACAGAGTCTCACTTTATTGCCCAGGCTAGAGTGCCGTGGCGTCAGCCTAGCTCACAGCAACCTCAAACTCCTGGGCTCAAGCGATCCTCCTGCCTCAGCCCCCTGAGTAGCTGGGACTACAGGCATGTGTCACCGTGCATGGCTAATTTTTTCTATATATCTTAGTTAGCCAATTAATTTCTTTCTATTTTTAGTAGAGACGGGGTCTCGCTTTTGCTCAGGCTGGTTTCGAACTCCTGACCTCGAACAATCCACCCGCCTCAGCCTTCCAGAGTGTTAGTATTACAGGCATGAGCCACAGCACCTGGGCTTTTTTTTTCCTTTTTAAAACCTTTGATTATGGAAAAAAATCTTAAACATACAAGAGAAAAAAGAATATTTTAATGAGCCCCCATAGATGCATTTCCCAGATTAAAAAAATAGCAACATGTGGGTCATTTTATTTTATTATGCCCTCCAACAATTTTCTTTTCTTTGCTGGATTATTTTAAAGCAAGTCCCAGGTATATCATTTCATCCCAAAATACTTTTGTGTGTTTCTCTAAAGGTATTCTCTTTTAAAACACATAACCATAATACTGTTATCACTCCCAAGTAAAAAATTAGCAATAATTCCTTATTATACCCATTACCCAGTTAGTGTTTGCTATGGTTTAAATGTTGTTGCCCTCCCTAAATTCATATGTTGGAACCTAATACCCAACGTGGTAGTATTACCAGGTGACACGTTAGGGGGTGATTAGGTCACAGAGTGGCATTAGTGCCTTATGAGAGAGGAATGAGGGAACCTGTTTGACCTTCCACCACATGAGCAAGCAGTGAGAAGGTATATCCCTGAAGCAGAGACTGAGCTCTCACCAGACACCAAATCTTCTGGTGCCATAATTTTAGAATTCCAAGCTTCTAGCATGTGAACGATGAATTTCAATTGTTTATAGATTACCCAGTCTGAGAGATCTTGTTATACAGCTGCTCCAATGGACTAAGATTATTCAGTTTCCTCTTATGTTTCATTAACACATTTCTGCACTTGGTTGGTTTGTTGGAATCAGGATCCATACTAAGTCCGTGTATTGCTTTTATTGATAAGTCTCTTACATAGAACACTTCTGATCTATAAGAGTTTTTTCTTGCGATTTATTTGTTGAAGACATCAGATTATTGGTCCCTTGGATTGCCTACTTTCTGGACTTTGCTGATTGCATCACTGGGTTGTTGTTTAATATGTACCTTTGCCTCTGTATATTCATTCAGTAAATTGGTATTTTGATGTAGAGGCTTGATCAGATTCAGGTTCAGTATTTGGACAGAAGATGTCGGAATGATGGTTTGTACCTTAAATTGCATCATGGCAGAAGGTGTCATGTCTGTCTCCCTGTGTGATGTTAGGCTTGGCAAGTAGGTTCAAGTATTGACAGCCTGATCTATTCGTTTTAAAACCCCCCTTCCTTTCACCATTGGATTTAGCCACAATTGACAGTCACTGCCAAGATTTCTGACTTCATTAGGGGTTGCAAAATGATAATATCCTTATTTATAATTCCTTCCTTATTGATTTGCTGGAATTCTTTATAAAGGAGTTTTCATCAGCTGTTGGGTTACCCTAATAACAGCTCATACAGGAAAGGCAGGACAAGTGCCAGGTTCTATTCCTTTACCCACTAGTTTTCAGGATAATGAGTTAATTCTCTAGCAGCTTCCAAAGCTGACCGAGTGTTAGTTTCTTTTTGTTTTTATTTTTTTAGTATTACTATGAACATACAGATTTTTTTAAAAAACACATTCAGTGTGCTTAACCTAGTGAAGTCATTATTCTTTTTGGAGCTTGAATTGTCCGGCTTTGGCCAGTGGGGGCCCTTCACGTGGCCCCGCAGGCCGGTGGGGAGAGCTCAGGCCTTGGGTGTTGAGCTTGTGTCCTCCCAGCGGTTTGAGAACGAAGCTTTTCTGGGGTGAATGGCCATGGGCAGCCGGGCTCTGACAAAAGGGCAGCAGAAGGTCACTCTACCCATCGTAAGCATTTTTCTAGAAGTCATAGCTTTTGGGGTGTTACATGATTATCTCCATTTTATAGCTAGAGAGCCGGGCTCAGAGAGGTTAAATTTCCCCCCAGACTACATAGCCAGTAAAAGCAGAACTGGGAAACGGCCAGGCATTTTGACTCTACATCGCTGAGAGTCAATGAGGGAGTGAGAACAGGGCAGGGATGGCATTCCAGGTGGAGGGAAAGCTCGGGCCGAGGCCTGGAGACAAGACAGGAGTGTGAATTCAGGGGAAGGCCAGCTGGACCCCGAGCCCACTGGGGCAGGCGGAGAAGGCAGCAGGAGCTCCGCATTGGAGAGCTTGAATGCCTGAAGGCTTGGGCTCCTAAGACCCAGGGTTGCTGGGGATTACCCTGACCCTGTTTTGGTAGATGGTGCAGTGAGCTTGGAGCAGGTCCCCTGGGCTGGGCTGTCTGCCCCGTGCCTCGTCAGCTATTACAGGAGCCCAGTGCCCAACCGCTGAGCCCGTTTCCCGGTTTGACAAAGCGGGTGAGACCTCTTATGTCACAGGGTGCTGGAAGGCTCGCGGTGCCTGGCCCATGATAGGTGCTCAGGGGCCCTGCGCTGGATCTTAAGGCTCCTAAGAAAAGAAAGAGATTCAGGAGACATTTTATGCAGCTTAACTAATTTCATGTTTTACTAATGTGAATATGATTTAAAATTTACAGACAAACATAATCCGGTCAGAATGACCTTCCTGCAGTTGCTGGGGTGGCGGGGGCGAAGGAACAAATGGATCTCGGAAAGAGAGTCGCGGTTCCTTCCACACACAGTCGCCTGGGAACAGAGGACTTGATAAAGACGGAACTTCTCTGTTCTTGAGCTGAAATGAAAAGCTTAAAAACAATTAGACTTAATCGAGTCTCATTGTTTTCCTATTTGTATTCATAAATAACACTGTGTAAGCAGACAGGATATGGTTCCAGAAAGCCCCGCACATTAATCAAATCTGTCTGTCCCCTTTATTTGCCCACATGAGGATAAGTTTTCGACTGTCCTGGAGGTCTGTTAGGGGCCCACAGCTCATATCCCTGACGGAGGGGGTGGGCACCTCTCACCTGGTCCCAGTGTGGGAGGAACAAGGGCCTCTGTGTCATCCTGACGGGGTTTCAACCTGAGAATTGAAGGATGGGCATCTCAGAGAAGGAAGTTTTAAGCAGCGCAGGGTCATGGCTATCAATTTGTCCAGGAGCAACATTCAAGATCTTTGCCACAAATTGGGCTCTTTTGGTCTCTGGCCCGGTGCTGGGCTCACAGGCAACCTGTGAGTCATCCTTCCAGGCCTAGAACCTTCAGGAAGCCTTCCTCAACCTCCTTAGCCTCAGTCTGCTCCCTTTTCTGAACTTCTGTAGTCCTGGGTGAAGGTTTATTCTGACTTCCCAGACACTTAAACTAACACGAACGCCTCTTTCCTGATCCTTTTAGTTAATGGATGGTTTTTTAGACTTGCTTTACAAAACTAAGATCAGTGACTTCCTTGTAATAATTCATATTTATTTAGTACCCAGTGCTGAAGGAGTGCTCTTTCCAGGCCTGATATTGGCGTATGGACTGGGCATCTTGTCTCGGTAGGATGCACCATGTGGGCTGTAGCAGTACTGGTGTCATCAGCGTAACTTGTGGTTCTTTCAGCCAATAATTTCTAAGTAATAGTCCATGGCAGGTACTGAGCTAGACTTAGGGCTGAAAAAGACCTGTTCTCTGCCCTTGGGAGCTCACAGCAGGGAGAGGAGAAGACGAATCTCCTACTCACTCTGACAGAATAGGAGCTGGATCAGTGCAGAAAGGGTGGGGATGGGTGGTGGAAGGGATATTTTTGATTGGGAGACTGGACCAGGTGGAACAGAGTGGGATCTATGCGACAAAAGGCAGTGGAAAATGAATGGCATTTCCAAATCCCAGGAAGCAGGAGATAGGCGATTCACACCGAGGGCCAGATATATGCATGCCAGATACTGTGCTAGGCTTGTTTACACAGAGTTCTCAACTCATCTTTTAAACAACGATGCTCTGTAGGTATTACCATGTTACCTGTGTTAAATATGGGAAATCTGAGAGTCAGAGAAAATAACTTTCTTTCCTAAGTTAGCTGTTGCATGGTTGAACTTGGGATTCACCAGCTGGAGACTCTGATTCCAAATCCTGCATCCTTCCCACTACACCCCTTTGCAAACAGCTGCTACCACACCACATCGTCTTCTGTTATCAAATGTTAGTGCCGTGTCCTCAGATGTGTGTGCTGTTTGACCCCTTTGTGGGGGAGGAGGTTGACCCACAGCAGTGATTGTCCAGACAAAGCGGAGGGGCTTTGATTACAGAGGGCTTGTTAGAAGGAAAGAACCAGAATGAGCTCTTTGGAGACTTCACTGGGCCGAGGAATGCCACTTCCCAAACCAGGAAGGCACATGCTGAATCCAGTGACCAAGAGACCCATGTGCATCTTCCGTGACTCAGTCTGTACTCTGCTCCTCCTCTTTGTTACAGCTGGTATCTCATACTGACTTAGTAATATAGCATTTCCCCCCTATTAGATTGTGGTTCCTCTGAAGATGAGAGCAGGTGCGACCATCTCTGTAACCCCAGTGCTTAGTGCTGGGCTTGGCACACAGTTGGCGCTGAAGAGCTATTTGTTGAATCCACCGCCTATCCATCTACCATCTTGCATCCACCCACCCATCTATCCATCCATCCATCCATCCATCCACTCATTCAATCTTTCCATGGGTGTTGTCTGATCACCACAATGTACCAGGTATTACTGCCATTACTGAGGTAACAGAGATTGAATTGGATACAGATGATGCTCTCAAAGGGTTAATGAGAGGAAAATGTGATAAGTAAAAAAAAAAATGAATGAATAAATGAAAGTGTTATTACCTTCAATCCTGAGATGCTCCAAAAATAAATTAGTTTTTTTTTTTTTTGAGACAGAGTCTCGCTCTGTTGCCCGGGCTAGAGTGCCGTGGAGTCAGCCTAGCTCACAGCAACCTCAAACTCCTGGGCTCAAGCAATCCTCCTGCCTCAGCCTCCCGAGTAGCTAGGACTACAGGCATGCCCCACCATGCCCGGCTAATTTTTTCTATGTATGTTTTTAGTTGTCCAGCTAATTTCTTTTCTATTTTTAGTAGAGCCAGGGTCTCGCTCTTTCTCAGGCTGGCCTCGAACTCCTGAGCTCAAATGATCCACCCACCTCGGCCTCTCAGAGTGCTGGATTACAGGTGTGAGCCACTGCGCCCAGCCCAGTTTTTTTTTTTTTTAATCTTAAATGATGTACATGTGAAGGAGGCAGCTCTCACGCTGTCTTGCTTCCATTGTATCCTGGCCCCTCCGAGGTTTTCGCCGGCACCATCTGGCCCTTCCTCTGCCGGAGGCCCGTGAGGCGTGAGGCTGTCCCATGGCAGCCCGAGTGTGCAGGGGAGGGGAGGGCTGGGGCGCTGACCTGGAGCTTAAGGTGGCCCTGTCCCTGTCCCTGTCCCCTCCAGTGTCTCCCAAGGGGATCGCTGCCTGAAAGGCCAGAGCAGATGTCCTCGGGCCAGAGCCATCATTCGTCAGCCCCTCCTCTGGGAACAGGAGGTGACAGCACATTTCTCTGAGAGCAAAGGCCAAATCCTCTGACATTATTTTTGACTCACCCTACCAGGGTTTGTGAAGCGCTTCAGACTTCTGCGGGGCAGAGTAAAGTCTTTCGCCTTCCCCCGGCTTTGTGGTCCAGGGGTCCCTGCGGAGCGGCTCGGGGAGGCGGATTTAGCCACGTGGGGTGCACGTGGGCGTGTTTGGGAACACAACCAAAGAAAACCTCATTAGAGCTCAGTGCTTTATTTTCAAACTGACTTGGCAGACTCGTAATCTGGGCATTTAAAGTGGAAACGTGTATCACACGAACAATCGGAACAAGTACTGTCTGTGTCTCTACTTGATCTTCAGACTGGGACGTCCCACTGTTCGCTGGGAGTCTCCCCAGAGCTTCGCATCCCAAATGACCCCAGCGTCTTCTCCTCATTCTAGCTTCTCCCGAGTTCTTTAATGCCGTCTTCTGAAACTTGGGAATCTTTCGTCACCTGTACAACCGGCAATTACCAGGTGCTGTAGATTTCCTTGCTAATCTTTTGTGCGTGCGTGCATGCGTGTGTGTGTGCGTGTGTGTGTGCGCGTGTGTGTGTGTGTGTGCGCGTGTGTGTGTGTGTGCGCGTGTGTGTGTGCGTGTGTGTGTGTGTGTGTGCGCGTGTGTTCTGGGGAGGCAGCCTCGTCTCTTCTCTTCTGTCTTTCCCTATGACTGCCCTGGTGCTGGTCCTTGGCTGGACTGTCGTAATGGACTCCTACCAGGTCACCCTGGCAGGTCACATCCCCACCAGCGTGTCCTCCTGTGCCTTCCAGAACACATGCCTGGCCGGGTCACTCTGGAGCTGCAAACCTTGCTGTGTTTCCTGTTGGGCGCCGGGAGCTAGTAAGTAACTCTCCTTTTCCCTGCGCCAGTTCCGGCTGCAGGAGCTGGAGGAGTCAGGCAGATGGAGACTGTGGGCCCTTGCGGTCAAGGTGTGAGGGCCAGATGGTCTTGCTCGTGCTCCCTGCCCTCGCTTTGAACTCCCTGCCGGCAGGATGGGCCTTGGGCCGTCCAACTAAGGGAAAGTTTACACTGAAGTTACCTCGGAACCCGACTCACATAAGCAAGGAAGAGAGACAAAGTCTCCTGAGCTTTTACTGGATCAGATCTACTTGTTGGAGGAAAGAGGATGGGCTTCCATCGCCTAGTGAGCTAGCTCTTCCTTCCTCCACGGGGAGGGTCTGCGAGTGTCTGCGACTGGGGGCATGGTTTTGGGGAAGCCCTTTCCCTGGAGACTCCAGGAACAGAGCAAGGGTTTGTTCTCCTTGTTATGGGACATGCATACGATCCCCGCTTATTTTCCAGTGTCTTTCCCTGCTGATATGTCTGGAAAGTTCTCTGATGTGGGCAGTGGCCCCAGGGTTACCTGGATGAGCCAGGTAGTGTAGGATGGGGTCATGTGCTGGCGGTCCCCTCCAAGGCCAGGCCAGCCCTCTTCCTTGCTGCTCCTGGCCACCCTGCCCTTGGCCTTCCAGCAGCGTGAGTGTGTGGCCCGTCTCCGAGGTGGTGCCCCTGCCTTGTTCTGTGTGGCTCCCTCCGCCCTGACCAGGCACCTGCTCTGTTTTTTTATTTTAGCGTATTATGGGGGTACAAGTGTTAAGGTTACGTATATTGCCCATGCCCCCCTCCCCAGTCAGAGCCTCAAGCATGTCCATCCCCCAAACATTGCACATCTCACTCATTGTGTTTGTCTATA
>VSMD01141600.1:0-58784 GCA_008750895.1 Mirza zaza | reverse complement strand
AGACAGAGTCTCACTTTATTGCCCAGGCTAGAGTGAGTGCCGTGGCGTCAGCCTAGCTCACAGCAACCTCAAACTCCTGGGCTCAAGCAATCCTGCTGCCTCAGCCTCCCAAGTAGCTGGGACTACAGGCATGTGCCACCATGCCCGGCTAATTTTTTCTATATATATTTTAGTTGGCCAATTAATTTCTTTCTGTTTATAGTAGAGATGGGGTCTCGCTCTTGCTCAGGCTGGTCTCGAACTCCTGAGCTCAAACGATCCGCCCACCTCGGCCTCCCAAAGAGCTAGGATTACAGGCTTGAGCCACCGCGCCCGGCCTTTCATGTGCTTATTGGACATTTGTATATCATCTTGAGAGAAAAGTCTATTCAGATACTTTGCTTATTTTTAATTGATTGAATTATTGTTTTATTATTGAGTTGTAAGAATTCTTTATATATTCTAGATATGAGTCCCTTATATATGATTTGAAATATTTTCTTCCATTCTGAGATGATTTTTTACCCTCTTGATAGTGTCCTTTGATGCAAAAGACCTTAATTTTGAAAAAGTTTAATATATCTATTTTTTCTTCTGTTGTTCATGCTTTTGTTTTTTTTTTTTTTTTTTTTTTTTTTTTGAGACAGATTCTCACTTTATTGCCCAGGCTAGAGTGAGTGCTGTGGCGTCAGCCTAGCTCACAGCAACCTCAAACTCCTGGGCTCAAGCAATCCTGGTGCCTTAGCCTCCCAAGTAGCTGGGACTACAGGCATGTGCCACCATGCCCGGCTAATTTTTTCTATGTATATTAGTTGGCCAATTAATTTCTTTCTATTTATAGTAGAGATGGGGTCTCGCTCTTGCTCAGGCTGGTCTCGAACTCCTGAGCTCAAATGATCCGCCCACCTCGGCCTCCCAGAGAGCTAGGATTACAGGCTTGAGCCACCGCGCCCGGCCTTGTTCATGCTTTTGACATCATGTCTAAGAATCCATTGCCAAATCCAAGATCACAAAGATTTACAAAGCTCACAGAGATTTACAAAGGGCACAAAGATCATGTTTTCTTCTAAGAAACAGTTTTGACTCTTACCTTTAGGCTTGTGATCCATTTTGAGTTAATTTTTATACATGGTGTGAGGTAAGAACTTTTTTTAAAGTCCCAGCTCATATGCCATTTTCACATTAAGTCTTTTCTAATCCCACAAATTGAATGACGGTGACAGTGGTGATGATGACAACACCAGCACCTTCCGTGAGATAGCCACTAGTTTCTTTTTCTCATGTTATCTAATTCTTAGAGTCTTGTAAAATATTTGCTCCAAAAAAATTAAAAGATTGTTGGTTAACAAAGTGTGTTTTTCCCTGTATTATAAAGACAGTAGGTTAAATAGCTTGTCCAGGTTCGTGGCAATCTGGGATCTGATTAGGTCTTTCTGTCCTTTCTGCCCTCATGCTGTCTCCTGAATGATGTTTGCCCTCTTCCTCTTTTGAGCCCTATTTTGACTTTATTTGTGCCTCTTATGGTTGGCACCCATCACGTTATTCCTTGAATTACTATGTCTTTATATTTGAATCATCTTTTGTCCTGAACTAAAGGTCTTTGAGAGCAGGGATTCATTTATTTTGTAAGCCACACAGTCTCCATCACAGCACGTAACAGGCAGTCGATCAATATTTGTAGAGTTGAATCGCAACTCAGTGGAACAGCAAACTCATCAGTTTACGAAAATCAGAGCCTGGAGAGTCACCATAATTACTATTTGGTGATTAATGGGTACAAAAATGAGGTGTTTTGTCTTCAGTAAGAACCTGGATATGATATTGCTCTTTGAGTAATAAATAGCACAGTGATGGACCAAAGCACAAATGCTACAGGTATAAAATGCTCCCAGTCGGTGTGGTTTGACTTTAACCTGAGGAAGGCATGATACGTCCAAAGAGGGAAAGAATGTGTGCATCGCTCAGAAGGGCATTTCTTTGGGTCATTGAAACATAGAGGATTATTCTGGTTATCTACTGCTGTATAAAAAACTGCCCCAAAACTTTGAGGTGTAAAACGTTTATTATAATTTCTCATGGTTATGTGGGTGGACTGGGCTCAGCTGGCTTCTCAGTTGGTGACTCTCATACAATTGCAGACAGGTATCAGATGCCACTGCAGTCAACTGAGTGTCCACTTGAATTGGATGGCCAAGGAGGCTCACTCAAAGCCTGGCCATTATGCCGGCTGAGCTCGATGACAGGCACACCTATACGTGGCTTTTCCAACTGGCACAGACTTCTTTTTTTAATTTTTTTTTATTTCAGCATGTTATGGGGGTACAAATGTTTAGGTTACGTATACTGCCTTTGCCCCACCTGAGTCAAAGCTTCAAGTGTGTCCATCCCCCAGACAGTGTGCACCACACCCATTAGGTGTGTATATCCCCATCCTGTCCTCCCTCCTCCCATCTGCAGACACTGATGAATGTTACCACCATATGTGGCTCAGACCTCCTATAGCATGGCTGATGGCTTACAAGAGCAAGTGGTCAAGAGACCCAAGTGGAAACTGCAAGGCTTCTTTGACTCAGCGTGGGAAGCCACAGAAGTCACACTGCTTCTGCTGCATTCTGTTGGTTAAGCAGGTCACTTTGAGGAGAGGGGGATTCGATTCCACCTCTTGGTGGAAGCAGCAGCAGGCACAGAATGGATGGATTGATAGAGGCCATCTCGAGGAAAGCTACCACGAAGATGGAGAGTAAATGATGTCAAGTTGGTGGAATCCTTCCAAGAAAGAGCATGCCCTGGCTTAGGGATGTGGCTTCCTATTCCAGTGGCTGGTGACTGTCCCCTCGTTCCTTTGAAAAGTTTTTATTTACAACTTCCATAGATTCGTCTTTATCCAGCAGCAAAGGATGCATCACAAAAACCAAAAGGCGATTGAGTAATAATGAAAATATGAGAAAACATGTAAAAACCAAACAGACTTAACTGGACACATTATGCTTCTCAATTCTTACAATAGCTTTAGGGGAACAAAAGGCACTTGGTGGACCTACCACAAAGTGAGGCTCTGTCCTCCTGGTCATCCTGTCTTTGTGGACTCTCAGGCTTGCCTGCTCCTTCAGTCTCGTATTTCCAGCTGTTCTGACCATTACCCCCAGCTCCCATGTGTTTCAATTCTTTCTCCTGGTTCTGTGTCTCCACCCAGGCCCCGTGTTTGAACTGTAAACTTATTTCCCTTCCAAGAAATCCATCTGATTTTTATTATTCACCCTTTCAACATCTTGCACTATAGCAATTACTTCCCTGATGTCACTTCATTCTTAGAATATTGAGTATTGAAACCTAAAAAAAAGTACCTATTTTAATCACAGGTTTCAGCACACTTTAAGAGCAATTGATGAGAAAAAGGTGTGTTTCTGGGTATTACTCCGCAGAGGATGCTTTGCCTCTGAGCTGGGAAGAGGAGGGCACGGTGATTCCCAACCAACCTCTTGTGAGGCGGACACCAAGATGTGATCTGCCTATTGTGACAACGACAAAGGAAAGGAAAAGAAGATAAGAAAAGCACAACATGCATCAATGTCAAGACAAAAGAGCTAAGAGCCTTATAATATATGGTATTTAAAACCTGTATCAAAAGTGTGGGGATTTGAAATTAAGAAATAAGTCAGAATAATAAAATTGATATTGTTCACGACATTCAAAAAAGCAGCAGGCACTTTTGGATTTTAAAATGCTGTTAAATATACTTGCATATTTATGTAAGATGTGGTCAAGCCAGTAATCAAGGGAAGATGCATAGCTTCAAAAGAATTAATTAGATAAGGAAAATGAAGGTAAATAAATATTCAACTCAAGATGGTAGTGTCAGGGCATTCCAGCAAAACCCACCTGTTTCACTTATCCCGCTCCTAAATGGAGCCCCTGCTAATACTCACAGCTGATGAGGTGATTTGGGTCATACTTCTGATTGGCTGACTACTATGTAAATGAAGTAACTTTTGGGTCACACTTCTGACTGGCTGACTACTATGTAAATGAGGTGACTTTTGTGAAAACTTGTGATTGGCTAACTGTAACCCCTCAAAAGGTATAAAACTAAAAGAAAACAAGAAAGAGGCGCTCAGAGTTTGATGACAGATATGCCTCTCTGAGCCCGCTGGTGAAATAAAGCTGACTCTCCAACTCTCCGTGTGCTGCTCAGTTCTTTCTTCGGTCAAGAGCTGTTCACACCTGCCGGAACAGTAGCAAATTGTAAATTATTAATAAATAAGTAGATTATCAGAAGATAAATTAATTAATTCAAGATAGAAAAAAATCACATAGTTGATAATTCTAAATGATAATGAGATTAAACATAGCTCCAGAAAGATTAATCAAGGGGAAAAAGGAATAAATGCAAATTAATAATGAGAGAAGGAATTTAGATATATTAATATGTAGATTAAGGGAAGAAAGAAATTTATGTTCCAGTCTATGTTAATCATTTTTAAAAGCTGGATGAAATGGGCAACTTACAAAGAATGCAAACCTTATTAAAGAAAAATAAGATAAATAATGAAGGGAAAAATTATTGATAGCAAAGATGTCAAAGAACCATTTCTCCCCATAAGGTCTGAGCCAAGACAGTTTCATGGATACATTTTTTTCAGGATTCAGTAAAACTCCTTTGCTATTTAAATTGTTACTCCTAATCTGTTTTAAAATGCTACATTCCAGCCTGAGGAACATAGTGAGAACTAGTCTCAAAAAAAAAAAAAAAAAAATCAGCTGAGCGTGGTGGCACACATCTGTAGTCCCAGCTACTGGGGTGGCTGAGGCAGGAGCATCACTTAAGCCCAGAAGTTTGAGGTTGCAGTGAGCTGTGATGATGCCGCTGCACTCTAGCCTGGATGACAAAGGAAGACCTTGTCTAAAAAAAAAAAAAAAGCTAAAAAGCTATGATCACATTAACAACCAAACTGGACAGAGACTACTTCTCAAGAGAAAATTGTTTATCAGTTCCTCTCATTAATATAAATTAAGGGAAAAAAAACAGTTTCTCATATCAGAAAAATAAATACACCACATGACCAAGTAGGTTGGTTTTCCTCCATATTTACAAGAAATATATTTTAACATATCACTAACCAAAAAAGAAAAAAATTTATCATTTCAAAAATTTAGAAAAAGATATTTTTATAAAATTCAATTCCAGTTTTGACTTCAAATAAAAACAAAGAACTCTGAGCAATCTAGTAAATAAGTGCCTTGTATTCTCAGAGTTAACAGAATTATCCGAAATGGACAGCCATCATCACACTAGTTTTGTGACAATAGGGCATTGCCATTAAAGTCAGGAAGGAACAGGGTACAGCCCCTGAAACAGCCTCATGAGAGGTCTGCTTGTCGTCTCACCTCACTTATTCCCATTCTCGGAAATAAGGTCAGGGCTCTTCTTTAACCTGCACATCTAGTCGAGGAACAGTTCTTCACCCTTCATTGCTCCTTTTGTTCTAACAGGTGAGAGCCAAAATTGTTCACACAGCTTCAGTGTTCTTCAGGGTGGGGTCCCCTCTGGCTCTTCCTCCTCATCTGTGGGTTGGGGCCAGGAAGGCATTTGGGGCAACATACGGCACAGGCACTCTCCTTCTCAAGGAAGGAGGAGGAGGAGGAGGAAGGGGAGGAGGGAACTCTCCTCGGGGCTCCATCCCTAGACATCCTGGCCTTCCTACCACCCCTCAGTCCCCTCTCATAGCCCTAACCTGGGTCCTTCCTGTCTAGAACCCTTCTCCACTCTCCAGCCAGATCAGATCCTTCAGAATTCAACCACTTACAGCTCCATTCATTCCACTTATCGCAGCTTTCAATTATGTATCCATGTGATTGTTTTTTCAAATTTGTGGAAAAAGAAGGCGCGATGCCTGCCACCTGTGCCAGGTGTCTCTCTTTAGTCTCGTGAGCTATGTTCGGAGGTACGGACGCCTGCAGGAACTCTGTGGCGGGGAGGGGCAGAGTTGCTAGAAAAGGGATTGAGCAGGCCACCCACCCTGACCACGGTTACTTGCAATAGTCTGGAAGTGCTAACCAAGAAATGTGAGAGATAAGAGAGTAAGATACATAGACACACGCATACTCATCACTAGGGAATGCTAGAATGATCTAATACGAAAACAAAACAAAACAGCAACCTTTTAATTCTAATAGGACAATTTGTTATGGGATCACTTACAAAATTAATGCTTAGAATTATGATTTAAAGTGACAGAATGAGTACACGCTTCAGTCCTTCCCCTCTTGTCCCAATCGATATACGTGGCAGACAAGGGCACTGAACAAATACATCATGGTTCGGGAAGCAAAACAAAAAGCAGTGGCCCTTGTAGCTTAACACACTGACTGACACACTAGAAAAAGAAACCAATTTCCCTGGGGCCATGGTTTTTTATTAAAACAAAATGATCCTTTCTAATTTGTTATTTTTTATTGTTTTCTGTGGGTGAGTTATATGCAACACAATCCGCATTTTTAGAATTAAATTATCAATACTAATTGTAACAATAAGAACATCAATAAGTAAGATTTTCATGAACCAACTGTAGGGTTTTGCTTCATGCAGCCCCGGGCTCAAAACTAGCCTAAGTTAAATACAACTCACATGGCAGTCAATGTGCTAAACCACGTGGAATCCCTGAAAGTGGGGAAAAGGCAGATGAGTTCAGTTTGGGCAAGAAAGTCACACCCCCAAGTGCGAAGGAGTTGCCATGCGCAAAAGGGGCAATCTATAAATGTGGACATGTGAGGCAAGTGGGGTCTTGGGGAGGAATGCCAGCCAGGCGGGGGACCCTCGGCATCCTACACCCCTACACACACGCAGAACTTTGGGGTGGGCAGTGGGTACAGGACGGTGTGCCTGGGAGCGCAGGGGAGAGACCGAGTGTCCAGAAGGCGGTGAGGCCCAGGACAGACAGACAGCCTGTCTCTGCAGGAGAACAGCTGCTGGTGCCTCCCGCTGGGTAGTAGTCCTGCCATTTCCTTTACAAAGAGGCTGGAAGGTGGCATCAGCACATGGTCTCCTACAGTCACCTGGGGCCACCAAGCAATTATGGAAAGGCAGCGACCAGGAGAGAGCTGCCAAGCACAACCGGCCTGAGAAAACAGAGTCGATGGAAGAGGAACAGGACAGCTGTCCTCAGAGAAATGCAAGAGGATATTCTGCTCATTGGAGAATGAAATAGAGACCTCGGAATTGCAAAGCTTGATTGCCAACTTAAAAAAAAACTCAAACCAAAAAAAACCCCCTAAATTCAATAAATGAGCCAGAAAGCAGAATTTGTGCAAATGGAGAAGAGATCCAAAGAATCCTCATGGAACACAAGGCCAAAAGGAGGAAATGCCCGGGAAAAAAGCAGAGAGAAGGAAGGGTAGATCCAGATGATCCCAGGCCAGTCTAACGGGCGTGTCGAGGAGAGAATAGTGAAAATTCAGGGGAAGCAATTTTTAAGCAATAATAGGTGTAATTTTTTTCAAAGACATGTCTTCAGATTTAGAGAGTAGGATGACATGAAAAAGAACTCCCACCTGTACAAACAGAAATTCAGGACACCAAGGACGAAGGAAAATCTCTGAAGCTGCGAAAGGAGACACACACAGGACACACGTGCGCAGGAACGAGAGAGACCTAAGTGGACTCAGCATTGGTCACGTGCGTCCCTGCCAATGCTAGATGCAGACAGACAGCTGAGCAATGCACGCAACCGCCTGGGAAAGTAACTTGAAATTATGATTTTGTATTCAGAAAAATGGCATTTCAGTGTGGACAATATGAAATTTTTCTTATAGGCAAGAAATGCCAACGTTTATCCCCACATACTCTTTTTGAAAGAATTGTGAAATAACAGAGTCCAGCAAGGGGAAATAAAAAAAAAAAACAAAGGAAGAAATGGATGCAAGAAGCAACTGAAGATGCAAATGACAAAGTCAAGGACGAAAAGATAGTTGTATAGAGATACACGATGCTGAATGTTGTTCATAGACACATGTAGATGCAATGAACATAAAACTATAGAGGGAATGATGCCTATCAAATTCAGAACACAGGTCACCTCTGGGGAATGAGGGGATAATAGGATTGGGAAAGAGTCCAGACAGGGATTCAATTATGGTAGGTCATGTTTTATTTCTTAAAAAAAAAAAGATAAAGATCTTGAGCACATATAGCTAAGTGTTAACATCTGCTAGATTCAAATATTGAAAACACGAATAATTGCTATACTACTATTTGTCGTTTTCTTTACATTTGAAATTTTTCGGAATTATCGTAAAGAGTGGATTAGAAGCGAGGAAGCAGGAAAGCTCTGAGTAGGTGACCGCTTCTGGTGTTGGCTGGGGCTGAAGGGGCGTGCTGTGCCGTCGGGGGAGGGAGGCTGCCGGTTTGGTTTTCGATGATCTGCGGGAGGGGAGGGACCGAGGTGGCGGGGAGAGAAGTCAGATGAGGGTGTTCAGGACACGCTGCCCCAAACACGGCCCCGTGGCACTGGAGAAGACAGCAGGCTCGCTCCCCCCACCTTGTTCCCTGAGCAAGTCACGAGACCCTCCTTGGAGAGGGTGCCCCCCTATACCTAGAGGAGAGGAGCGTCCTTGTCTCTGAAGACTCCGGTCACAGAGGGAGATCTTGCTAGCTCCCCACCCCCCAGTTTATTGCCGTTAGACCGTGTTCACCTCGTCCAATCATACTTTTCCACAACTGTCCATCTCTTCAGCAAACTTAATGGAGAAACACGCAGGTTTCCTGTTTGTTCGGGTCTTCACTTCTGTAGTCTCTCCAGTCGTGTGCCTCACACATTCGTATGAATCTTTCGTTGTTATTGCTAATCTGCCTTTCGTGGCGGGGCCTCAGCCGCGCACCTAAGCTGGGAAGGGAGATGCTGCCCCTGTCACAGGGCGCCTGAGGCAGCCTTTGCCTCCATGGCGACAGGAGGTTCCCTTCTTCCTCTCGAACACCAGGAAAGACGCAGGGGAAACTGCAGATACCGATGGGTTCTCAGAACTTGCTGGTGGGAAAATAAAGCGGTTTTCCCGAGAGCTATCCTATTTTACTGGCGATGTGGAAGTTAAAACCATTATCTGAGAGTCGGACAGGTGATATCTGGATGGTGTTTTTGTTAAGGCAGGTTTATTGAAGTATCATTGTTTTTTTTATTCATTAAAACATTTTTATTTCATTAAAGATGATCTCTTCCTTAATATGGAGGCATTACCTACATCTGGTAAAATCCCCCCTTTTCATGTGGAGCTTCATGAGTTTTGACAGACACGCTCAGTCCCCACTGCAGTCAGTACAGACACCAGGCACATGCCTGCCGCAAAGTCCCTGTGCCCCGTTGTGGCAACCCTGTCCTCACCCCAGACCTAGGCACCCCCGACCTGATTTCTGTCCCCTGTTCTGCCTTTTCCAGAATGCCGTGTGAACGGAATCACATAGTATGTGGCCTTTTGAGTCTGAGTCCTTTCACTGAACACAACACGTTTGAAATTCCTCTGTGTTTCACACGCGTCTACATCTCACTCGTTTTCATTGCTGCGTGGAATACCATTGCATAGATTTGGGTCATTCCTAGTTTGGGGGGATTCTGAATAAAACCACTCTAAACATCCATGTGCAGGTTTTGTGTGAACATAAATGTTCGTCTTTCTTGGGTAAATACTAGGAAATAGGATCAGTGGGTGTTCCATGAAAGGGCCTTATATATACAAAGCAGCGCCCAAATGCCGCGGGAGCAGCCGAGAAACTGAAGAGCGAGGCCAGCAAACTCAGTTTGTCAGTAAAGAGCAGTTTATTGGGGGAACTTACAGATGGAAGTCTTGAGTGGCTGCAAGACAGGTAGATCTCGGCACAGGAAGTCCTCAGACCCAGGGGTTATATGCCTCAGGGAAAGGGTGTGATTACGCTATAGAGACAATGAAAGCCACCCTCCAGAACAGGTGACAATGCTATATATGTGTCACAGAGTATAACTGGTGCAATCACAGCAAGGTTGCTTTGCTCTAAAGCAGGATTTATAGCGAGTGCCTGTTCTCTTGGTGAGGATAGTAAATAACGTAGGAATCGGGAGGTGTTCATGGGATTAGGGCCAATGAGAAGCCACATGGCATCCATGGCATCCATGGGCATCCACCATGGAGTCACCTTTGTCTCCTCACAGGGTTTATGTTCACGTTTATCGGACACCACTGAACCGATTTCCAACGTGAGCGTGCCATGGATACTAGGTTTAGAGGCATAGGGAGAAGGCATGAAATTGGCACCCAGGAGTGGAATGTTCCTTATCCTCTGCTGATGCCCCATCCCTGTCTCCATCCTCTGCCCTGCCGAGTCTGGGAAACTGCCCCTCCTGACTGCATCATTTAACTTCCTTGTCAGTCGTGGTGGGATTTGGCAACAGAGGCACGGGCAGAAGATTGGGGGGCAGGAGGGAGAAAAGTCTAGATGTTTCTTCCCTGCTCCCTCCATGCCAATGGCTGTGCCCCTCTGAAACTGAGGCTCCTGACTGATGGCCTCTTGTCCATAGCTCCAGAGCGCTCCCAGATTCAGTGACGCTGCTTCCTCCTCCTCCTGCCCCACCAGGTTTGAGGATGGAACGGCTGCCCACTCATGCTCATCTCTGGGAGCCTTAGCGCTCCTTAAGGCTTCCCTTAAGTCTTCTGACACCTTTTTGAGTGGCCTTTTCATTGAAGTCCTTTGAGCCATCATCTATGGTGGACGCTATTATCCGCTAGGACCTGGGAGAGCTGAGTGAGAAAGCACACTCTAGGGGCTGAGTAGGAGTTCTAGGGTGTCGAGCACTGTCCCTTTGACATTTCTGTTCATCCATTTAAAGCGAATCCAGACACTTGGAAGACATGATTTTATCCTGCGAATTCCAGCCGTGCGGTTGTAGGTGTGGAGAGCAGATTGGGTTCGGTCAAGTCTGAGATTGAACCAGTGAGTAGATGATAAGTGAGAAGAACACACTTTTTATATCCTCCAGGTCTCAGCCCAAAGGAACTACTTCTGGTCTCTCGGTCTGGAGAAACTTCCCGACATGCTGTATGTCGTCAGCTGGCTGTTCCTTCATTGACTGCATTGCCACAGCCTGCAAATGCTGCGTTTATTCACCTGCCTGTCTTCCCTGGGAACGTGAGCTCACGTCCGGCACTGTCCGCTGCACTCGAGGCTGCGTCCCGCGTGCTCGGGGCAGGAAGAGCGCAAAGTGCGGAATGAAGCCTACGACCTCCCACCCACCCCCGCTGCACACTGTCACCCCTTCAGAGCGTGCTCACCCCTGAAAACAGCCCCCCATCCTCCCTCCGTCCCAGCATTCATACGTTCATGTCCACACATTCCTCATGACTGGTATTTCGAATCCCGGTCGGTTTTTCTGAGGTTGGAAGTCTGGGGATATGGGACACTGGGATATTGATGAAAACATGAAGGTCCATGCAAATTCAGACTGTGTCAGATGTGGATAAAGAAAGGCATGTCCATGCAGGGGTCAAGGTCAGAATTTATGAGTATGATTCTTTGACTTGAAGGTTAAACATGTGGAAATTGGTAGAAATGGCTTACGCCTAGAGAGTTCGATTATTCCAGGAGAGAGAACTGGGAAGAAGGTTCCTTTCCCTCATCAAGATCTGAAGTCATTTGACGCGTCCCTAAGGTTACGCCGTGAATATGATAAAGTTACTCACTTCACACACCTAACAGGAGTATCTTTTATACAAAAAATCAAGCTGTAGCAGAAAGGTAATATGACTTACTTAAAAACTAGAATTAATAGATAATTCAATCTATAATAATATATGAAATACTATTTACAATGTTTTTCTGAGGGCATGAGATCATTAGAGTTTCTTACATTTTACATTGTCTTTTATATTTGAATATTTTTATAAGGCACGTGTGTTACTGCTGCATGCAGCAAAACACAAATATTTAATGCTAATAATTACTAGCTAGAACAAATTTTTTTCATAATCCAAAAATAATAGTTTTTTTAACCTACGTGACAGCAGTAGTTTTAGAGAACGAAGGGTTTGTATAGAATTCTACCCTCCCTCGTCTGTCTAGTTGAATGACACGGACTAAGTTACCTTCCTCAGTCTCAGTTTTCCTCATCTGTAAAATGGAGATAGCTGTTAACTTCCCTTGGTCGGGGGGATTCCGTGGTAATTTACTGTAGGTGTTCACCTGAGTATCTGGCACGGTTGTCAGCTCTCTGGAAGTGTACCTTCAACGGAGTGTGTGCTTGTTTCCTCTGAGTCATTCTAGAAGTGGTTTTATTTCTGAAACAACATCACTCATATCCATAAAGAATGCACCGTCTTCGCATCTTTTATTTTTCTGCTAATTCTCCCAATATCTCTTGGGCTTGAGAAGCACTAATTATGGTCAATGCACGTCTCCTTCCATCCCCACCAACAGTCAGTTACCAAATTCAGTTAACTTATTTTCCATATAAAATGACTGACACTGGCTTTTTCTCTGGGAGTGTAAGTAAACATGATGATGAGTTGCAGGCGCTACTTCTAGTCATCTCACCTATCCAATATTATTGTGCTGGCGTGAGATTAGGAGTTGGAACTTAGATTCTTGTTCTGGCTGCACCTAACACCTAAGCTTTTTAAAAACTTTTCTCTGTGAGTCTTTCTTAAGGCTTCTTTCTTATTCTGTTGGTAGGTGAAGGGCATTTCTCTTCTCACCGGTTTCTGGCACATCTAAGGTTTGCTCTTGTTGGCAGCTCCACGTCTCAGATAGGACCCAGAAGGCCGAGGGGAAGAGAAAGTGTATTACTCAGGGGTCGACATGCCTCCACCTCCAGCCGGTGACGCCTGGTTCTGCCCTTGGGGCACGAACCCCAACACCTAAATTCTCCTGCCAGAGGCTCTTCCAGCTGTGATTTATGAAGTCTGTTTTCCAAGCTTATGACTTGTGTTTTGCTTTTTAATGATTGAACTATTTTCAAACTACAGTTGAGTTTTGAACATCATGGGGTTTAGAGGCACCAGTTCCCCCTGGAGTCGAAGATCTTTTGACTCCCTCCAAATTTTATTAATAACCTACTGTTGACTGGAAGCCTTACCAATAACATAAACAGTCACTTAGCACATATTCTGTATATTATCTATATCGCATATTGTCTTTTTAAATAAACTTAAGCTAGGAACAAAGAAAATGCGATTATGAAAATCGTAAGGAAGAGAAAATATAATTCACTACCCATTAATGGAAATAGCCCATCGCAAAAGTGTTCATCCTTGTTGTCTTCACGCTGAGTAACTCGAGGAGGCGGAGGAAGCCGGGGGTGGTCTGGCTGTCTCAGGGGTGGCAGAGGAGGAAGCACATCTTTGTATGAGTGGACCACGGAGTTCAAACCCGAGGTGTTCAAAGGTCAACTGTAATTGAATAAAAATCCTATTCAACCAGCTCGAAGCAGTTTTATGCCAAATTCAACAGAATGGAACTCAGCACGTTAATTTCTGCTGCTGTGTCCCCTTACCATTACAGGTCACAACGTCACACGTGGGCACCGTAGCTGTGTCTCTGACAAGATGCACTGTGTACTCCACAGAAAGCAGGCCCGACCGGGTGCGGTGGCTCACGCCTGTAATCCTAGCACTCTGGGAGGCCAAGGTGGCGGATCACTCAAGGTCAGGAGTTTGAAACCAGCCTGAGCAAGAGTGAGACCCCGTCTCTACTATAAATAGAAAGAAATCAATCGACCAACTAAAAAAAAAAAAAAAAAAGCGAGGCACAGCAGTGCATGCCTGTAGTCCCAGCTACTCGGGAGGCTGAGGCAGGAGGATCGCTTGAGCCCAGGAGTTTGAGGTTGCTGTGAGCAAGGCTGACGCCACAGCACTCTAGCCCAGGCAACAGAGTGAGACTCTGTCTCAGAAAAAAAGAAAAGAAAATGTGTTCAGCCTGGCCCATCCGGGTAAGACTGAGCAGAGGCGCCGTCTTGCATCCTGTGTGCACGTGCGGCGTGGGTAGTCACGACGCTCTCCCCGGTGATAACAGGTTCTATAACGACAATATTAAATTGATGATTTTTGTGTAAGTTTTAGGTGCTTGTCATTTAACTTTCATACATTTTTTAAAAAAGATAAAGGATGTGAGCAAATTTTAAATATTGCTAGTGATTCAGTTTCCTGCTTCTCCTCATTCAGCCTCCTGGACTTGTTTTATTAAGACTGTCTTGAGACTGCTGATCCTACACGTCAAAACAACCAGACCGACCTAGCATTTGCAATGACTTATCCATATAACTTTAGATTTTTCTGCACAACCAACCAAAATATGGAGAAAAGTTGGTTGTTAAAGCTGATAGATGACTATACCTCTTGACTTTAAACTCTGATTTTAAATATCTCTATTTATAAAAACAGCTTCATTCTTTCCTTAGTTAGTGCTATAAATTCGAACATACAAATACCTAATGGTGACTATTCCTTTTTTTTTTTCCTTTTTTCTATTTTGAGGATCTGTGTAAAATCTGATTTTAAAGAGCTTGTGCTGCTAAAATATATTCTGAAAACCACTCCTGGGCACTGCTGTCAAGACCGCCCAGAGCAGAGAGTAAGTCTGAGCTACCTCTTACCTTCCACCTAAACTCACTCCCAATCATCCCAGCTCTGTGCTTTTTCTGCAAAATCTCTGGCCTCTTACTCTCTTTCCATTAGTACCAGGTAGGGAGGAAAGCAAGTCTGACTTGCTTAACTCGAAAAGCCGTGAGAGGCCGCCGTGGAGCGTGCGCTGTGCTTTGGTGGGTACTTTCTGGGCCGGGTCACTGCCGTGTCCGATTTGCTGGCCGAGTGGGGAGGCCGTGTGGGCACCACGCTGATGCCACACAAAGGAAATGAGACGCGGGTGCCGTTGCCCGGACACGCGCCTTTCTCCTCCGCATCTCCCCCCAAGCCCGTGCGTTTCCCTGTGCATTCTCGCCATGGAGACTGTGATCTATCCTGCACCTGTACCCTGAAGCCCCAGCTTTCTAAAAAACTACGAAACTGAATTTCAGTACTTAGGATCATCATCCTCATCCTCATCCTAACCCACAACCTAAGTAAACCTCTGAGGTTCTTCATGATGTGAAAAGTACACATAGAGATGTGCAACCTGTCTTGTATTTAAGCTAGAGAAAAAAATACATGAGAGATGTTTTAAAAATGAAAAAAATGACACATAAAGCAGATGCGCCTAATGACTTTTTGATTAATATTGATTGCTCAGCATCAGTTAGTAAGTGAGTTTTTCTGACCACGGGGGAACGATAAAGAGGAATCTCGCTCAGGCAGCCTCAGGTGGAGCTGAGTCCCAGACTCCTCTGGGCCGTGTGAAGATGCAGAAGGAGACCTGCTGGCCGGGACGGAAGGAGAACACGTTGGAAAGGAGCCAGAACTGTGAGGCAGCGGGCACTGGGCTCCGCTGGGTTTCCGTATATAGAGCTCTCTTACCCGTGAATTTCATGCCTCCAGTTTACGTCAAAGCCAGTGATCTGGAACTTGGAATTTAGAATAATGCTATGAATGGTGGTTAGGCTCTTTTTGCCTGTACTGTATATTATAGTTTTTCTATGCAAGGTAATCCAAAAGAAAGTCGAATATAGCAGTAATGACACAGAGAATATAATTTCTGAATGGTCAAAGTCTACTCCCTATTCCCTGGATAAGAAATATTAAAACAGTAAAATAAATGGAATAAAAATTAAAAAGTATTATATATATAAACAACACTTGCATGGATGATTAACCTCTCTTCCCTCTGTTATGACATTTATAAAATTAAGGCAATGTTACCTACTAAACCTACATTTAAGAACAAATGATGTCACACCTGCCCCTATGCAAACCAACACAGCTAGAGAAAAACACAGAACGACACTGACTCAGTTCATCTTATGTTATTTATTTATTTTTTTAGAGACAGGGTCTCACTCTCTCACCCAGGCTGGAGTGCAGTGGCATCATCATAGCTCGCTGCAGCCTCGACCTCCTGGGCTCAAGAGATCCTCCTGCCTCAGCCTCCTGAGTAGCTGGGACTATAAGCATGCACCACCATACCTGGCTAATTTTTTTACTTTTTGTAGAGACGGGTCTTGAACTCCTGGTCTCACGCGATCCTCCCACCTCGGCCTCCCAAAGTGCTGAGACTACAGGCATGAGCCACCATGCCCAGCCTCAGTTAGTTTTAAACGAGGAGCCCTGAACATCAAAGGGGTCCATGATCCTATGTTTCCGTAGTCAATTCTAGCTCTCAATCTCCAGCACAGCTATTTCACTTTTCCTCTCTCTCACTTCCAGCGTCTCTTCCTTTTTCTCCAGGAAGAGAAGCAGTCACACCAGGTGCCCACAGACTTCCACCTCCTGGTCCTGCAGCTGAGCTGCACCTCTGCCCATACGCTCCGCCTTCTTTTCTGATCTGATGGCGCCCCACCTGGGTGCTGACCCGGCTGTCCCCTCCGTCTGTGTGCTGACCCCAGGCCCCGTGCCCACTTCAGAGCGCTGCTCCTGCCACGGCTCCCCTTCCCGTTCTTTCTTGATCCCCGTGTTTTCCCATCTGCCGGCTCATTCCCTTCAGTGTATAGAAGAGCCACATCCCTCATCTAACACAGCCTCGCTGGGCCATGCAGACTCCTGCAGCGACTGCCCTGTTTCTCCACGAGCACCCGCGGCCTGGTCTGCTGGAGGCTGTGTGTGGTGGCTGAACCACGCCCCCTCGAATCCTCTCTGCAGCCAGCCAGGCCACCGGTGACCCGCGCGCCGCCAAACCCACGGCCATTTGTCTGTCTTCATCTGGCTGAATGTGTCCGCCCGCCTGGGTGCACTTCACCACTCTCTCCTCCCGAGCCACCTCCGTCCCTGGCTTCCAGGGAGCCACGTGTCCCTGGGTTCTCTCCTTCTCTGTCCCCTGTGATGGTGCCACCTCATCCCCATCTAAAGGCCTGGGCCCTCAGACCTCTGCTCTGGTCATATTTATTCATGCCCGAGTGACTGCACCCTGTCCTGCGGTTTTGTATCTAAACGCTGATAAATCCAAAGCTTACACCTCTGTCCTGTCCTCCTCCCTGCACTTGGGACTGGTGACTCCAAAGGCCTTTTGGCTGTTTGCCTTTGGATGTACCATGGACATGCCAAGCTTAACGTAATTAAAACTTTACTCTTGATTTCTGCCTGCCTCTCTTCAAGCCGGAATAAAAGTAAATGAACGCACAAACCTTATTCCTTTCCCAGCCTTTATGATCTCAATAAATGGCAGCATAATTCTTTAGTTGTTCAGACACCAAACCTTAGAGACATCCCTGACACATGTATATACACTCAGTACACAAACCACTGGCAAATTCTGTCAGCTCTGTAATGACAGCATATCCCAAATTTGGCCACTGTCACCACCTCCATTGTTACCACATGGGAGGGTCTCACCTGAGCTATTTCAATAATGTTCTAAATGCCCGCTTCCCTGCCAGCCTGGTCTCTGTACAAAATATGGAGTATTAACACCTGCTAGATAATATCACTCTTGTGCTTGAGAAAGGCTTCTCCTCTTACCTAGATTAAGTTCCAAATCTTTCACCATTGCTTACAAGGTCCTAATAAACTTGTTGCTGGTGACTTCTGTGACCTCGTGCCCCCACCCATCTCTGCCCGCTCGCTCTCTTCCAGGCACGGTGCCTCCCAGCCTGGCCACCCTGGCCTCCGTCCGCTTGCTGTGTGCTCGGCCTGCACCGTCTTCTCTGAGGTGTCTGCAGGCTGGTTTGCTCACTGCCCCACCAGAAGTTACCTCCGCGTGTGTTTGGTGACGGTGGTGGTGGGGGAGACAGGCTTTGTTGGGCAATAAAATCAACAAATAAAAAGAAATTTATTTTAGTGTCAAGTAATGATATTTGTTATGCAGAAAAATAACAAAACAGAGCAAGGGACTAGAAAGTGCCAGAGATGGTATTTTAAATGTAATAATAAGGAGAGGCCTGTCTGGTAAGGTGGCATTTGATTGACAGCCTTAAAGAAGCGGGGAAATGTTTCTATTTTATGGATGCACGAGTGACAGATTCAGTGAACGCACACAAAACACTGACTTTTCTGTGCTTTCCTTAGTCTCCTCCCTCCTGCGAACATTTTCCAAGTTCTTTCAAATTACTGACCCTTTGAGGAAATGATACGTGATACATGTTAATGATCAAGACTTTAGACATTGGGCTAGGCCTTCTCTTAAGTGAAATATTTATTTCTATTGCAAATGGGTTTTGCATTTTATCAAACGCCCTTCAGCCTCTGTAGAAATGGAACGTGCTCTTCTTCACGTAACAATGGATGGGTCATATCAGCACAGCCCCTAACATCACCGTGTCTTAGTGCCTGCAGGCTGCTAGAATGAAATGCCTGAGACTGGGTAACTTTCAAAGAATGGAAGTGTATTTTCTCATAGTTCTGAGGCTGAGAAGTTCAAGATCAAGGCACCAGCATTTGGCGTCTGGTGAGGGATTTCTGTCTGCTTGCAAGACCTTGCCTTGCCTCTGTGTCACCAGTGTCACCACGTGGAGGAAGGGTGAGGTGGAAGGATGTAAAGCACCTGCCTGGGTTCCTCTGGGCCCCTTTTCAGGGCACCTATCCCATTCACAAGGGCTCTGTCCTCGTGACCTCATCACCTCTAACGGTCCTGTCTCTTACAACTGTCACATTAGTGATGAAGTTTCAACATAGGCATTTGGGGACCTGCCCTCGCAGACCACAGATAGCACTTGGCAATCCTGGAGTTCGTTTTGCTTGAGTGTGGTGATGTCTGTTTCTGTTAGCACACTTCTGGAGTCGAGTTGTTAATGTTTGATTTTTAAGATTTACATTTGTATTCACAAGTGAGATTAAGGAATAGCTTCTCTATCTCTGCTTTCACAAATGTTGAATTAGTTATATTAGATCTAGAAGAGTGCCAAGAATCTTCCTTTCTTCTAATATGTTCTGGGCATAATTTAAATAGTGTATGAGTTATTTGGTGCTTGAAGTTTTGGGGAAAATGTTACCCATAAATTCTTTTGAACTGGTGCCGTTCTGAAAGGCACACTTTAAGACATTTTAAATTTTGTTTTATGTTATAGCTATACTTAGAGTTTCCATTTTACTTTGAGTAAATTTTAAAAATTCATATTTCACTAGGAAATTGCCTGTTTTATCCATATTTTGAAATATATCAGGATAGAGTTGTACAAACCGTTCACTATTTCACTGAATTTTCTCTGGATCTATTTTCTAATTTTGTGTATTTTTATTTCCTTCATTTTAATTTTATTTTTACTTTGTGTATTTTTATTTTCTTCTTTATTTCCTGATTAGGATAGAGTGAATGCTTCCACTGCTTAGTTATTTTTGGAAATAATTTTTGAATCAATTGATGAATTCTCCTGGTCTTCTGTTCTCTAATTGAATTAAGAAACTTTATAGTTGTTTGTGTTGCTTGTGTCTGCTATTTCCTTTAGGAGAAACTATTTTGTGTAAGAATATTTATTAGATTAATTGGATTAATCCATGACACTGATTATTTTTTCTCTTATAATATTTATCTCTTATGTTCATCTATTCTCCAGAAGGATTTCATGAATTGACATCTTAATTCACTAATTTGAATTTTTACACTCTTTCGTATTCTCTGTTTCTTTATTCATCCTGGCCTGATTCTGTTTTATCAACATTCAATTTATTCAATTTTGCTGTGAGTAGAAATTAAAAAGAAAAGACTCTCTTGCAAAATAAGGTAGCCATTTTGGAAGAGAGTTTGACAGTTTATAAGGAAGTTTCAAAATATAGCCACTACACAACCCAGCAGTCCCACTGGGGACTTGTTTATCTGGGTGCATTGAAGGCTTGCATCCATACAACAAACCCACGTGCAAATATTTACAGTAGCTTTGTCCATAATTACCAAAACCTGGAAACAACTGATATATCCTTCAAAAGGTCAACTGTGGTATATACATACAAAGAAATACTGTTCAGCAACAAAAAAAGACTGAGTGATTGATTCACACAACAGTGTGGATGGATCTTAAATGCATTTAGCTCCGTGAAAGAAGCCAGACCCAAAAGTCTACGTGTTATATGAGTCCATTTATGTCACATTCTGGAAACAACAAAACTATAAGAATGGAAAACAAAGTGAGGGTGGTCAGAGGCTGGGGGAGGCCAGCGGTTGGGGGAGGGTGGCCCGTCACTAAAAGGGGATGCCCAGGGAATTGTAGGGCGATGAAAGGACTCCATGCATTACTAGGGTGGTAAGTACATGGTTTTATGCATTTGTCAAACTCATAGAACTATCCATCATAAAAGGGACTTCAATATATGCCTATTAAAACAATAAACTGGTATGCCAAGAGGTCCAGGATGGAGTGTAGACTGACAAATGAAGATACCTGTATTAAGTATGTAAGATGGAATCTCACTGAGGGGGTGAGGAAACAAGGAACTGATCTAAGTAACTTTGGAAAATGATGTTTTTAGTGGAGACCATGAGGCTGAAGACAAAAGGAACTGTATGAACACCATATTCTAGTTAGTAAAGTTGTTTTTCAGGGAGATGCATATTAACAATTCCGAAATTGTTTTACTTATATACTGGGGTGGACCAAATAAGTCAATGGATGGTGGATAGTGGGAACCAGATTTCTTATTGTTGGGGATGAAAATTACAACCAGATGACACTGGATTAGAGTGGAAGACATCGGTATGAATTTATGTTTGGCTTAATACGAACCCAGAGAGGAGAGATGCAGAAACAACTACAGACAGGTGTGTATATATTGTTCAGTGTATATATCTCCTAGCTCTGTCTACTGAGAGGACCTACAAACAATGATGCCCCAGTAGCAACGAGCACACTCCATGCAAAGACCTTGGTTTCTAAATACCATTCTCTAATAAAAGGGACATAGGCCCCCTTGAGGAGGTGAGTTTTTCTTGGGCTAAGGTAAGGCATGGAAAATACAAGATGAACATGTAGTATTTTGTAATGATGGAAACAAGCAAGTGTTGTTCAAAAAAAAAAAAAAGAAGAAGAAGAAGAAAGAAAGGATTGAGTCATGTTAAAAGGACAAAGGAGGCAACTTGAAAGAACCCCAAATGGCCAAAGCTATAACAACTTGAAAAACAAGTAAAGCATCATTATATGATAACTTGAAGTATAAATATACATGAGTCCGTATTGTTATAAATAAATGATTACATAGGGGAGAAGAGACAAATTTTCTTTTTACAGAAAACAAATTAGATAGATAGATACACTCTCTCTAAGAGGCAGAGCTTATTGTCCCTCCCACTCCCTTAATTGTAAACTGGACTTGGAAATTAACTTCCAAAGAATAGAGTCAGAAAAGGAGAAAACTAGTCAGTTCATGGTAGAGAAACCTGGTGACCGCTACTTTAACCAGGTGATCAAACGTAGCACCACCAGCGGGAGTCAGGTTGATATCAGGAAGCCCTAATGTGATGTGATGAGATTGGCATGCTTCCACCTCCCTGGTACCTTTTCCCCTAAATCCCACAGCCCTAATCTACCCATGAGAAAAACATCAGATAATCCCAAATTGAGGGTCATTCCATAAAATACCAAGTACTCCTCAAAAAGTCCTTGAATATCTTGGAACACAAGGAAAGACTGAGAAACTGACTGACTAGAGAAGACACAGGAGCTGTGAAGACTAAATGCAGTGTGGTTCCCTGCACTGGATCTTAGACTAAAAAAGGGACGTTAGTGGAGAAAATTGGTAAAATCCAAAGAATGTATGGAATTTAGTTAATAATAACATAACATACTAATGTTGATTTCTTAGTTCTAACAAATGTACTGTAGTTATACAAGGTATCATCATTAGGGGAAACTGGGTGAGGGGTATACAGGAACTCTCTGAACTTTCTTTGCAACTATTCTATGAATCTGAGATTATTTCAAATGAAAAGTTTATTAAAAATATGTTTCTCTTATTTCTTACAGTAACTCTGTCTCATCAGGACAGGGGTGAAGGCACGGACGGCTGCTCCAAAAGTTCAGGTAAACCTTCCAATTGCCTTTGCTTCTCCTGTCTGGTGATATTTCTCTGGCTGTTCGTTCTTAGAGGGAGAAGTCTCTGTTCACCTTAGGTAGCACTTGCAAGTGACACTCTGCACAATTCTTTATTCAGAAGCAACCCATCCCACTGGCAGCCCACAGCCAGCTGGGCCACAGTTCCTCTTCCCAGGGCCCAAGATCCCTCTGCATGGAGACCCCACTGCCCAGCGGTCGGCCCAGCCTCAGCCCCATCGTTTTCATGAGTGGGGTGGGCTGTGCACTCAGGGCCCCTGTGACCTGTGACCTGTGACCTGTGCTGGAGCTTCAAGCAGCCTGCATCAGCCCCAGACTTGAAGTCACTGGCTGCCACTGGTAGGAAATATGTTCTCACTTCCTCCCTCAATGGGCTGCTTCTCCATCTTTCTTGAAGAATGGTTGGTTTGGCCTTTCCCCTCGGTGATCTCTCACTGTTAGTTTTTCCTACAGTGTTCCAGCTAATGGAAGAGCCATGCCTTACACTCTACAGAGATATACAGTTTTCCTGTGTCAGTGGGTTGGTCAGCATTGGTGGGAACTGTGAGAAAAAAGTGATCAAATATGTAGACTTTGATCACCGTGCTGAACCAAGATGGTGATCTGCAATGCAAGTCGTAGAACTTAGCAGCCTTAAGGCAACAAATTCTTAGAGAATGTTTTGCCTTGATCACCTTTAAATACCAAGAAACTCTAAAATTGGACTTAAATTTCTTTATCATTGTCAAGAATAAAGTAACATTCCATTGTCTCCGGTGTAGAAGACGAGAGAATTCCTATGCTTGGTACTATTTCAGAGGTATAATTTCCTCTAATGTTCAATTGGGAGTATAAATTTTTTAAATTGTGACTTTTTACTGTGTGTCTTTCAGGGAATCTGTTTCAAGAAGAACACTAGACTCTTGTGCCTTTGTGTTACCCCCAAGCTTGTGAAATACTGCTGCGTGCTTCTTGTTTGGGGACTTTTCTGCACACAGCATAGGTTCTCCCTGAAACTGGGAGTTGGATGGACTCAGCATGTGTTTGGGTTGCCCTTCAATCCCTCGAGCCAAGCAAAAGGCGGGAAGGAGCAAGTGGATTTTCTCCAGGTTTACTTTGATTACAGAGGGAGAGAAGAGGCTTCAGGGAGAAGGAAGCTGCCCCTGGAAGTAGCCATGGGTAGAAAGGCAACTTCTCCTTTATTAGCTGTGTCTGGTTAGAGAGGAGAGAGCCAGCTTCACCAAGTGCCCTGTTTGGGAGGAAAAATATCTTCCCTTCCCGTCTTAGGTTCATGGCTGAGGCCCTTATAACAAAGACAGATTAACAAGAGGAAAACACACACACTCATTTAGCATGAGTTGTACGTGATATGGGAGCATTCACAAGGCAACGAAGACCCAAAGAAATGGGTAAACCTGTGTATTTTTATTCTAGGCTTGATGAAGGAGTAGAAGACAGTTGTGGAAAAATATGATCGAATTTGAAAAAGGGTGATCAATGGTAACGAAATGGGGGGTACTTAGCGAGGCTTGAGTGTTCAGATTCTTCTCTGGGACCCTGTGTCTTCAGAGGTAAGGACGTTCCTTTCCTCTGCGTACAGGGAGGGCACCTCTCGAATGAGGGTCTTTTGACCTGCTTCAGAGGAAGGCCAGAAAATTCTTCCTAAATTTCATGATCTGCTTCCGGAGAGAAGGCCACAGAGGAAGGTCAGAGGGACCTTCCTGCTCCTGCTGTTTTCTCGAGTGCCATCGTGGCATATTGGGGTGCCATGTCCTGAACCCCATCAGCCCTTTCTTTACTTACTATGCCACCATACCCAGAGTAGCCAAGATCCCCGAGGTCGGATCTCAGCCCCGCACAGATATCTGATCTCAGTGCATTGTCAGAGCCACAGTGGGCGCTGCGGTCCTCATACCTCCAGCCAGTTTCTCCGTGGTTTATTTTGCCTTTATGCTGCCCAGCGGTTTCCTCTCCTCTTTACTCCTTTAGTATATTTTCCCTCCACGTGTGGTGACCTGCATGTTAATAAGCCCTTACCTTCATCTAGACTTACGTGCTTTATGTTTTCCAGAAATCTCTAAGGTTTCTGGCAGTGGCTACAATCCTTTCTTAGTTTCCAGTAGTGATGTGGATTTTCCCCAAAAGTCTATGCTCGATTCGTTGGTCTATTCGCTAGGAATTTGGAATGGGAGGTGGGGGGAGGGTTTCGTTGAGTTCAGGGGCTCAAATTCTCCTCTTGGACTAGAAATCTCTGCTATGTTTTTATTTAATAACCCAGGTACGTCTTCTCCTCCTAGATATTAAGTTCCTCAATGATACACTTCTTTGGTTCACCAGAGCCTTGCACACAAGGCATTCAGTAAATATTTGCCAAGTGAACGAACTGAACAATTGGATTCACAGGATACACAACTTAATTTGGTCGCTGAGATGGCCCTCAACATTCAAGACGCTGCCTTCTAATCTTGGCTGTCTCCTGGCTGCACACTGTCAAGGTTAGCAACTGGCTGTTAAGTCAGACTGAGCCCTGTATGGTAATGTCTCCCTCTACCTGGCTCTGGGCTGAGCTGGACTTTGTTGCCACTTTCTGTGTGCAGGGAATTACGGTGGACAACGACTCCTAACCCAGGAACAAACGCCATAAATGGCTCCCCAGGCAGAGCCCGGCAGGAAGGATGCAAGCGGGACAATAAGGTTGCTCAGTGTGTCTTGCACTGGGGATAAAGAACAATTCCCGACAAAACGAGGAGGTTGAAGCAGTTCAGAGATTAAAAAAAAAAAATCCTGCCTGTCATTCTGTTGCATGGAGCTATATTCAAATTTTATCTGGTGGATGTGATTCTCTTTGATCAGGTTGGCCGTTTGAAGGGATTTGCAGCAGAATAGATAATCCGAACTTTGAGCATAAATCAGGGGCTGTGGGCTGATGGATGCCTGGCACTTTCTTATGATAATGCATGGCTGGGGAAGGGCAGGCAAATACCAGGGCCTTATCTTAGCACAGCAGCAGCCATGGGGGAAGAACCTTGAGTGCAAAGAGAAGAGGGGGTAGGGACATAAGAACTTAGTGTTATTATTTTTATTTTTTTATTTTTTAAAGAAATCATGAAACTGAGCTGAAAATGCTCTGGGACACAGCTGGAAATGCAGCATTTTAGAATTTGACAAGTGGCAAAATGCCAAAACAGTCGTGCAAACGTGACTGGCAACCCTTCCCCCGATTACGCTCAGTTTGCTGTTGCCAGAATTTCAGAGAACATCAGCTACTTGAGTCTCCTTTCTGGAAACCCCTGAGGTGTGAATGGAGAAGAAACTTCTGCCAGCCTCCCGTGGCATGTCCTGCAATGCAAACAGATGTGCGAAGGGAAATTCTGGCCGTTAGGGGCACATTCTGTGGTCTGGGACGATGGTCTCCTCCGGGAAGAATGTGAGGCTGGCACCCGGGCCCGGCACTGTGCAGACCCACTCCACACCAGAGTGGAGAAGGAATCGCCTCCATCTCCTTCAGCACCCCACCAGCTCCAAATTTATTGCCACACAAAGGAACTGGTGTGGCATTAACGTCTAATTTAGGCATATTATTTTATTTTAACCACGCAGGTTCCAATGTCTGGCCCAGTGCTTCCAAGTGGCCTCTGCCTCCTAAGCAGGGCTCATTCGCCTCTGGGACGCAAGGCCACATGTCTCTCTTTTCTTTTACTAGTGGCAGGGACAAGACGGGGGTGGGGAATAACAGTCTTCTAAATTAAGAAATGCGGCCCAGTGCTGACTCCCTTGAAAAATGCTGATGTGAGCAACTCCACGGACATTAAACATACTGAAAAATAAATAGGGGTATTTTGTCTGCATTAGTCAATTAGATATTTCCCCACCCTCTAAAGGATAGGTAGTATCAGACCAAAAAGCTGGGGTTTGGCAGGCCTCCATTTGTGGCTAAAGGCCGTTGGCCTGGAGTTCATGGATAGACCTTGCCATGAAGAGCTCTTTATGTCCTGGCAGGAAAATGTCTGGCCTTTGCCCTGGTTTCCCTGTCATTGACCACTGAGGACCGTTAGAGCTGAAACATGTGTCCATTCAACCCCAGAGCGAGGCCGAGACTGCCAGCCCTGGGGGGCGGGGGAGGGGGCACCTCTCTGCGATGCGTCCTGGGTGGAGAACACTGAGGACGAGCCAGTGGCAAACGCTGGCTTCCTATGACACTCACCCTGCCTGCTTAGGGACATGGGCACACAGTTAATTTCTGCGGGGAGAGGCCTAAACGAAAGGGAGGAGTGTTCCTCAGTCTTCCTGCCCACCCACACAGCAGTGCAGAATGCTTTAATAGGTAACATTTATTGCCCACTTAGCACATGTCAGGCACTATTTCAGATGCTTATGTGTATTACCTTATAAAACCAGAAAGGATAAGGAAGAGCTGGATATAAAAAGCTCAACATATATCTGCACAGTTTAGACATTAACACAGAAATGGTTTTAACAGACACACTCCCAACCCTGTGCTCAGTAATTTCTTTATTGCAAATGCCACTGAGACATCAACTCTAATTAAGTGGGAAAATTACACTTCTGAATCTCCAGAGGCTTTAAAACCTTTCTTCCCCCTAGATTTGGTCTAGGCCTATGATCTGTGTAAAAGATAACACATCCCTTTGATTTCATAAAACAGACAAAATTGAAAAAATAAAGCTCACAAGTAACTGCTAAGATCGTTGAAAAAGGTAGATTAACCATCAGAAAGAGGAGCTCATTTGCAGCTCGCGTTTGATGCTGACGCCACATTGCAGGGCGCCACCAGCAAGGCAGCCGGGCAGCGCAGGGCCTGCGCCATGAGCCCAAGCTCTGAAGCTGAGGAGCAAAGTGAGAACTAGAAGTGAAAGCACCGTGTACGGACTGTCATAGCAAAGCAGAAGAGGCTCGGCTGTTGTGACAGTGACCTAACAGAGGGACGTGGGAGAGGAGGCCGGGGCTGAGGAAAGCCGGGCCCAGCTCCGGGCCGCAGGGGAGGTGCTGGCGGCCTGCCCCAGACACGGCCGTGGGCGGGATGGCAGAGCGCAGCCACTCGTCTTGTCCCTCTCTTGGTGGGAACGGATGGGACTCTGGCCACATGCAACTGGGAGAAAAACAGGGTTGGGAGGAAGCAGAGACGGGGCTCGGGACACGCCACCCCAAAACGTGGCACCTTGGGATTTGGGAAAACAGCAGAGGCAGGAAGGTCTCAGACCTCCTCTGCCACAGTTCTCTCTCTGAGCAGGTCATGAGACCCTCATTTGAGACCCTACACCCAGAAGAAAGGACTGTCCTCATCTCTGAAGGCACGGGGACACAGACAGGAATGAACACACAGGCCTTGCTGAGTACCTGCCCCCACCCCGGCGTCTCGCCACTGGGTCACCTGGCTTTGCCCAGCCGAATGGCCAGCGCGACGGTCTAATCTTCACCAAACCTAAGCACAGAGATGCACTGGTTTCCCGCTCTTGGGATCTTCATTTCTGAAGGTCCCCCATCTAGTCAAGCAAAACTTGTGCTAAATAAATCCGTACGTTAACCTGCCTTTCGTTATACGTGACTCGGACATGGGTCTCAGATGGGAGAGAGACACTTCCTTTCCCTGAGCAGCCAGCCGGGCGCCTGAGGGACCAGTGCTGGGGACGGTTCGGGTGTCAGAGGCTGAGCGTCTCCTGCTCACATGTGGGACTCACCACCCCCCTGAAGGTCAGCTGCAGGGACAGGAGCCCCGGCTCTGAGAGGGCGCCCGGCGGGCGTGGCCGTGCGGGATGCAGGTCAGGTGGCGTCTGGGAGACGTGGACGACCGCACAAGGGAGTGCGGACAGGAAGGCACTTCCAGGTCCCGGGTACCCCCACCCAGCCTGCAGGCAGGGGTGGGTGGCAGTGGCCCTGGGTGGGGGAGAGGGTTGCTGCCTTTTTCTTTCCTAGAGCCTGCGCTTGACCAGGAATTCTCAGTATTTCTGTCATTGAATCACTTCAGCATGTTATTTGACACTTTATGCAAATTGAAATGGATGACAGTCCTGAGGCAAGTATTTCAACTATTCCCAACAGTGTAAGGAAAGGGCAATTTGTCCACCAGGAATATCCTGTGAAACAAAATGAAATACCTGCTCAAGTTCACCCGAGCGGTGAGGGGCGGGGGAAGGCCGCGGACAGGAGCAGGTGGCGGAGACCCCTGCCCACCATTCTCCGTTTCCCGTGTGTGGATAAACGCCTGGGGCAGCAGCCGACGCTCTGTCTGAGAGCATTTTTTGCTGCTACTCATGCTTTTCTCTCTAGCTGAATTGCTCTCTTCTATTCCCAGTGTCCAAATCCCAGCCACCTCTCAGTCCGTGTCCTCTCTCCTGCTTGCCCTGTTCCTCGTCACCATGGCCGGAGGAAACCTTTCCTCCCCACCTGCTCAGGCTCTCATGCTGCTCCCACTAGGAACCATCCAGAAACACCAGCTAACTTCCTGACATCTCCATTTAAAATCACTATCTATGTACACATCCAAGCTCTCGTCTAGATTGTTACCTCTTTAATACGTATTGAATAAGTATATTTAGGGGAAAATAAATATTTATTTATTTACATTTATTTAAGTACATTTAGGGGAAAATAAAAAAAGTATACAAGGCAATTGAAAAAGTTTTTTCAAGACCTAAATAAGTGATATGTTTAGAATATTAATGAAAGTTCTCAATGGGGCACTCTGAAATTTAATTATAAGTAATGTATGCAGTAATATATTGAGTTATGCTGATCAAGTTGACTTGTTCCAATAAATAAAAACACTACTTCATAATTGAACAGATTTGACCAGCTGAATGGCCAGGGAGAGAGTGCCGAATCCGGAGTTAGGAGAACCGGTTGTAGGCCTTGATCTGCTACTAACTAGTTGGGTGACTTCTGATAGTGCATTTGACCTGTGAGCTTCCTTTTATTCCATATTGAGTAGAATAAAATGGTTGGGTGAGATGATCTTTAAAATAATCTTTAGGTCCCTTAAACATGCTGTGATCAAGGAATCAGTATTTGTTGATTGTGTTGCCCAACAATCCCCCCTCCCCCGCACTGACACTAAACACACGAGAAGGTACCTCTGTCAGGACAGTGAGCGAGCCAGCCCTGCGGACATCTGAGGAAGACGCTGCAGGCTGAGCAAACGACAAGCCAACACCCCTGAACAACAGCCACAGTGACCGTGGACCTTCTGGGAGGCATCGTGCCTAGAATAGAGTGAGCGGGCAGAGAAGGGTGGGGCACAAGGTCGCAGAAGTAGCCAGCAGCAAGTTTATGCAGGACCTTGTAAGCAATGGTGAGGGGTTTAGAACTTAAACTAGATAAGAGGAAAAGCCTTTTTCAAGCACAAGAGTGACATTACCTAGTGGGTGCTAACACTCTGCCTTCTGTAAGAGACCAGGCTCATAGGGGAGGGGCGTTTAGAAGATTATCAAACCAGTTCAGGTGAGACCCACCCATGTGGGAACCATGGAGGTGATGAGAAGTGGCCACATTCACATTTGGGATATGCTCTCAATGTAGAGCTGACCGAGTTTGCTAATGGGCTGGATGTTAAACGTATCTCAAGGATATTTGTAAGGTTTGGCATCTGAGCAACTGAGGAGTCAGTTCAGTAGGGTTTGAGGAGTTCGGTTCAGTGGAATAGACCACAAACCAACTGTTTTGCTTGAACTTCAGAGCGTCTGTGAACTAGCCATGGGCATATGGTCAGAAGTAGATGCTTCTACGGAGGTGGCTACAAAATCTGAAACAGTGAGGAAGAACAGTCACCCCTCATCAACCTGACATTGAAGTAAACATTCTTGCATGAATTCGGGGTGTTTTTGTTTGTTTGGTTGGTTTTTGTTTGTTTGTTTATTTCTGATAAGGTCCTAAATAGTTAGAAATATGTAGAATTCATTTTTCATTTATTTTCTGTCTAACCAACATCAGTAATTCCCATCCAAAGAGCACAAGGAACATACCTGCAGCTGAGTGAGCCGGTCAGTGCCTTCTGCCATGTAAGGTCCTAGCGATACCCATCCTTACAGAATCCTGGCTGCCCCCAGGCCCCAGGGGCTGCTTCTCTCTTCCTTATAATTAAAGGCTCATTAGATAAATTATTTCTACTAATGGGTTGTCTTAGCCTCGGAATTAATTTTATGGACTAATGATAACAATTATGATTGGACATTTGGCACCATAATCCTGGTGGATGTAACCATATTTAGCAAATATTGCTCATACATATTTTACAGCTGTATAGAATTGTCAGACTCACATCCCCTTACAGAGAGGAAAATTGGAGTGTAGAGGGGTTCGGGGTGCCCATTTAGTCATTTTTTTGGTAGAGCCCTGAGCAGTGAGTTAGATCAATGAACAATTAATCCAACTGGATGGCAAGATAATGAGTATACCAAATGGCTAATGACTAACTTGGTTATTTCAACTGTCTTAATGGATTAGAATAAGTCAGCTGATCAACAATTTGCTCTCTTGTCTTCATATTTACCCATGCTCACACTTGAAATAAAACACAAAAGTGCATTACCCAAATGGCTAGTTCATTTTCCCCACTGTATACACGTACAACCTCACTTTTATTTTATTTTGATGGCCCACTAGTAACAGATCCAGTGTAGCTCTGGTGCTTTGCATGTTTTCGAACAATCAGTGTTTCATCTTTGGAAAGAATCCCACCATCCATTTGTGCCTCCAGGGACACAATAGTTTATTCAAGTGAGAGAGAAAAATGTCGTCCATCTCAGTTGGCTTCACCCTCTGACAAATTGCCTCACTGTTTGAGATTTCCCCTTTCTGCCTGCCCCTCGATAAGATTAATTACATTCCTCCACATCACTCATTCCCTCCACCAATGTGTTTGTTTTCTACTAACTCTACCCACTGAGGCACTTCACCCCCTGGTGTTTCTAAGGGAGCCTGAAATTAACACAGCCTTTTCTAATTATGTAATTTTTCCAGAGTAAACCATCTTTTCTTGTATATCCAGAAAACTATGCACATCATTATCATCTGCCTCCCAAAGGTCTTCTCTCCTCATTAATTCTGATAAGTGGTTTAGTTATTTTTCAATTTAAACAGAGACGTGCCCAATTTCAGGTCCGGATGAATAAAATGTGTGATTCTCCCCCAAACCCCACTCCAGTTTAACGTGTTTGGTTGGAAAGTTGCTAGTGAACAACCTCAAAACATTCTTGTATGGGCAAAACAACTCAATTCCTAAGACACAATGGCAGTAATTCACTTTCCTAGCTGCTGGCCCAAAGAGAGTTCCAGGCTAATTTTCAGGGAAAATATCCTGCCCAGTGTTTTACAGAGAAACAGTATAATTTTGTGGAAAGAGCCCTGGTATTGAAATCAGAAGAGCTGAATTCACATTTAACTTAAGTGTGTAACTTTAGCTGTATCATATAATGTTTCTGCTAGGACACCTTTGGCAGCCAGTAATAGGTAACCCTAATTCACCTGAACATAAATAATAAGATTTATCATGTGATACACTACAAATAATGTGAATTGGCAGGTTTAGGAGTGCTGGCCCTGGGCTCTGCTTCTCTATAGTTTACATGGCTTTGTCTTTTGAGTGTTGGGTTCATTCTTAGGATGACAACAAAATGGCCACAGTAACTCCAGCCATCACATTTAGATCCAACAATATCCAGAATCACTGAAGTGACTGCCTCCTCCTCTTTGGAAACAGGAAACCTTTTTCTAAATAGCTCCTCAGCATGACTAATTGGCCAGAACCACATCACAAGTCTCCCCTAAACTTATCATTGGTGAATAGGATGGGATTGCCACGATTGGCTTAGACCAGCAACTTGAACACTTGGCTGCATATTACAATCCCCTGGGGCAACTTTTAACTCTCACCATGCCCAGAGCACACCCTGGACCAACAAAATCAAACTCTAGAGCTGGAATCTAGCATCAATATTTTAAAAAATTCCTCAGGCTGCTGATGTTGAGAATCACTAGATAAGAATAATTAGAATCTACTCTTCAGTTTCTCCTAAATTATAATAAAGAAGGTGGATTCTTGAACAATATTGGGTTTCTGATGGGCAGGAGGGATGGGGAAGTGGATGGTTGTAATTTCTCAGAGGCATATCTGTGAAATGGAAGTGAACTTCCATCTGCCAGGGTTCATGTGTCTCATCGGGAAATTTTAAGTCTGTCTCTATATATACTCACATATACACATTCATGTATAATATGTAGATATCTAATGATTGCTCTTACTGCTCTTTTGCCCAGAGTGGCCAAACATCCAGGGGTCTTGCCAGAGCTCAAGGCTCTCTGTCATCAAGTCAAGCCAGGTAGAAAAAGATACTTCATTTGCACTGATCAAAACACCTAGAGAAAAGGTGGGAAAACATACTCAGTTTTTCATCTGTTTTCAATTTCTGACTATTTGGCAACTTGCAGCTAAACACTTAGACCAGTGGTTCTCAAACTTTAGCTCACATCAGAATCACCTGGAAGGCTTGTTACAACAGACTGACCCACCCTACTCCAGAATTTGCGATTCAGTAGATCAGGGGTGCAGTCTGGCTATTTGCATTTGTACTACATTCCCAGGCAATGCTGGTACTGCTAGCTCGGAAACTTGGGGAACTGCAGGTGACATGTGTCATCTGCATGGAGATCAATGCTACTCAAAGTGTGGTCCCAGGACCAGCATCTCCTGAATCACATCAGGACTTCTTGGACATGCGAATTCTTGGGTCTCACCCCAGACTCACTGAATCAGGAGCTCTGGGGTGCAGCCCAACATTCCATGTTACAGCAAGTCCTCCAGGCTACCCTGAGGCTTGCTGGTGTTTGACAACCACTCATCATTCCTGGATACACATTAAAATCCTGGAGCATTAAAAAAATAATACCTGGCTTCACTCCTGGACATGCTTTTTGTTGTAACTGCCCAAGTGTTTACAACATACCGTGAAAGCGTAAGAACCAACGGGCTATACCAGTACTTCTCAAACTTTCATGTGCTTACTAGTTACTTGCAGATCTTGTTACAGTGCAGATGCTGGTGGTGTCGTCTGGGATAAGACTTGAGATTCTGTACTCAACGTTAGTGGTCTCCCAACCATGGTGTGAGTAGCAAACCCCACTCAGCTTCCCCTTTGCCGCTGCCTTGGCCATGCTCTGTTGGGTGTGGCAATAGGCAGGGCATGTGGCTTCCTTGGGGGTCTGTGGCTGTCCCCTGGCTGGGCCCTCAGAGGCCAAACACTCACATTGCTTACAGGAATCTTTCTTCCACATTGCCTGCCAACCCTCTCAAGCTCCATTCCATTAGGGAAGGAAAGCAAAAGCGCTGGCATCTTCGCCCTCTCCTTCACGACGGTCCACTGCCCACCCCCTCCCGAAGGCTTTCTTTACCTCTCTCGTGGGAATCTATGTTGCGTTCTGAACTGGCATTTGCCCACCCCCAATCCTAGGCCATATGTCAAAATGCCTACAGGGAAATACGATGTATAGTGGGATGATGTATAGAGGGGCGTGCTTATATATTTTTACTGGTATCAGATACAATGGAGTTCTATTGTTATCTGAGCTCCCTGTTCCTAGGACTTTCCAGCCAAAGTAGAAACAGAAAACACAGTGCCTACTGAACAGAGAGGGGTCGGGGCTGGGGTCTGCATTACCCACCACGACAGCAGTTAGAATTGGAAATAGTCATTATGACAGTCTTTTCGTGTTGGTGTTTTCTACGCAGCTGCAAAAAACAACTGGCCACGTGGGGCCAAAAGCATGGTCTCGCACTGGGAAAGACGCCTGTCTATCTGCTCCTGCGCCCCACACACTGGCCCTGGGAGTGAGTGTGTGGATGGAGCAGTGAGCGGGCAAACGTGGAGACAGGGAGAGTGGGACCGGTGCAGAGTGGGTGAAACAGCCCGACAGCTCTAACAGTGCTGGCGGGAAGAAATTCTCCTGCATGGAGGTGGAATATTTCCCATCACCCCAACCACCGCCACTGCAGGCAGCGCAGGCGGGATTCTGACAGTGGCTTAGACCTGGACATCCTAACCATGCTGGATTTTTTTTAAAAAAATCATTTCTGCTTTTATTTCCAATTCTCCTTTTACACCACTCTTTCCCCACTGACCAACAGATTTCAGCCTCAAGATACTAATATTTTAGTTAACATAAACTACCAGCTTTAAGTCGATCCATATGATTGGAGATGTTCTATTAAAAAGGCACACTCAACGGCGCCTAGAGGGCTGAGGAAACACGCGTCACCCCTTCTCAGTACACCAACATCACACACCCCACATCCTTGTTTCACCAGTTAAAGCGACTCGTCCTTCCCCTCCTCCCTTGTGTGCCTCCTACTCCATGCTCCTCGGACCCTCCCCGTCGCGTGGGTGGACGCTGCCGACCCTCAGATGCACACCTGCCGAGCCCTAAATAGCCCGGCCAAGCGTGTGAGATGCACCGTGGAGCACATGGAACACCCTTCATGGCTCCCACGCGGGAGCACCAGGCGCGGGCGCCGGCACCAGCCCCGCCCGGGGCCGCGTGTGGACGTGCATTCTTGTCTTGGCGGCTTCCAGCATGCGCTTCTGGTCCCCATCTGTCTCTCTTCTCCCCACTCGTGTGAACCCCCACGCGGGCAAGCTCTTCCTCATGCTTTACAAATTGGCAGTTCTCAACCATGAGGGCTCGAGTCGGTTTTCCTGTTGTGGAAGGCAACCAAGCTCCCCCAGCCCCTTCCAAGCACGGTGGTCAGCGGAGGGGTCTGGAATTAGGATTCCCCCGGGGCTGCTCATCGCTGCCCAGCACGGTGAGTCAGCCACGCTCCCGCTGCAAGTGATCAAATATCCGGGGAAGAAACGCAGCTGGAAACAACAGGGCGCCAGCGCCGGTCAGGGCTGGCAGGTGTGGCCCGTGGCTCTCGGTCAGCTTCTGTGGCCACAGCCAGCCTCGCTCGCAGCCCCAAGCTGGAGTCTTCGCACGGCAACGTGCAAAGTGAGAGGGAGGAGAGGGCTGCTGGAACCCAACCCCCTCCTCCCCTGGCATATTCCTCTCCTCAGATCCCCGTGGCCACAGATGGAGCTCGGGAGCACGAGATTCAGGCGTTGCCTTTTCCATAATGGGAGCCAGGCTCTGTGTGAGCGTGTCTTTTATTTCCTGCATTCTGGCGTGTGACATCTGGGCCGCGCTGACCCTGCAGGGCCGGCCCCTCCCCGTCAGCCGGTTCCAGAGACGGTAAACTAAACGCTTGCCTGCTTTTCAGGTGCAAACCAGCCAGTCCCAGGCCCACCACCTCCTGCCACCTCCTCTGTTGGGTGCTCAGCTCCAGGCCACCCTCTACCTGCCCATCACCTGCTCAGGGCCAGGTACCGAAAACTAGGGACGACCTTTCCCCCAGGCTCACTGAGCTCACACAAGCCCATCCTGAGCGCTAACCTTGCCTCTCCCGTTTCTTCCTGAAGACACCACAGCAAGGCTCTTGCTCGTAGCGGCCCTTCTCTTCCCGTGTCTTGACCGGCCTGAGGCTCCCCGTGTGGCCGTGTCTTGGCTGACACGCGCCCTCCTTCTGGGAGCTGTGACCGACAGGCTGTCTTCGCAATGGCAGTGGTCGCCTGCTCAGTCCGCCTTGCTACACCGCGACTCGTCTACTAATATGTTGTATTTTAGAACAGGTTTTGCTGGCAACAAATCCTTCTGGATGAGTTTTTCTCTTTTAGGGAAAAATAATAAAAGAAAACCTCTCTCTCTGTGTATAAAGGGATTATTTTTCTAATAATTTGTTGTGGTATGACAGATTACTCTAAGACTTAGTGCCTTAAAACAACACTGACTGTCGTCACCTGTCTCTGTGGTTTCTGCGGTCGGGACCCGGGGGACGCAGGCGGGCAGCGCGGCTTCAGGTTGCCGCGTGGCTGCCGTCAGGTGTGCCGGGCCGCAGCGCGCGGAGCGGAGGAGCGTGGTCAGGTGCTGTGCGGAGTGCTTGTGTCACCGCAGCCAGTCCTCTGTGCCAGCGCTTGGAGATGTGCAGCGTCATTAGCATGATTTTACAGATGGGGCCACGGACTCGCAGAGTAGGCAATTTCTCCAGGTTATGTGGCCGTAAATGGCGCCCTTGCCCAGGCCACCTGCCCTCATCCCTTCCCAACCCAGGACTGCACTCTAGTGTCTCTGCACTGCGTGGTGAGGTTGGAAACAAGCTGATGCACTCATTTGCTTTTTGCTACATTGTCCCACTTGCCCAGTGGAATCCAGTGGGTGGGGGACCCTGCGCCCTTGGGGCCACAGGTGGCCTTCTGGATCCTTGAGTGTGGCCCCTGACTCAATCCAAATTTTACAGAACAAATCCCGCCTGTGAAGTGTGGATCGGGTCGGGTGCTGGCACGTTACCTGTACTGAGGAAAGAGTTGTTGAAGGCGGCACAGAGCTTGGACTTGATGGCTGGTCGCTAAGGGGGCTGACGAGTGCCTGCGGCAACCCCAAGCCCTGGGAATGCCCCGCCTGCCTGGGGCTGGTGCTCCTCAGCCCCGACTCCCCTCCCATCCCTGGTACTGCGTGTGTGCAGTGTCGCCTGCTCGCCTTGCCCATAAACCTCACCCCCCATAGCGAGGCTCGGGTTCGCCCGTGCCGCCTCTGCTCACCCAGGAGACATTGCACTGACCCCTGGGGTGGAAGGTTGGTGGCTTTCTCAAAGCTTAGTGGTGACAACGAGGACTCCAGATGCATTGCCGCTGTTCTTTTCTTCTCTCTTCTCTTTCCCTCTCCCTTGATCTCAGTCCCTCCACCAGCGTGCCATAAGCTCCAGCAACGCTGCCACACATGGTGCAGGTTCTCTGTGTGTGTTCTGCGTCCTGCATGGTCTGAGCTCCTCCAAGCAGTGCTGGTCCGCGGGGAGAGGTGGGACAGGCCACATTGGGTGCCCCTGGGAGGGGACCCTCGGTATTCTGGCTCTCCCTCCTCAAATACGGAGAGCCACTGGTGACCATCACCCTGTTATGGCAGCAGCGCTGGGGGCCTGGCTGTGTGTGTGTCAGCGCCTACAGCGCTACGACCTTGGTCATAGCCGCCCTTTGTCCTCACAATAAACCTCTAGCCCCACCTTCGTTTCCCCTGTGACGGGGAAATCTGTTTCCTTTTCTTACTGTCACTGTGGAATCGGGGTTCCTGGCCCATGCAATGGCACACTTCTCACACCTTGTTGCAGTAGGGCTTCAGACTGGATTGCGCTTCCTGGGACTGGCATTCGGATGGGGAGAAGCAGCGGCATCCTCTGTGGGCAGGGCGTGGCAGGCGGTCACCCATAGGTCACAGACCTGAGCAAGGCCTTTCTGGACACGGCTCGCTGGGAGAGCAGGTCACGTGCCCACCGGGTGCCTCCCGGGGTGGCCGTGCTAGAGGACCCTCGAGTGCTGCTGCCGTCCTTCGACTGGGCCGCTACAGCTTCCATTTGGAAGAAGAATCCCACCCTAACTTGCGGAGGATCCCGAATTCCAAAGCTTCCTGCGACATGCTGAATAGATTGTGTAAGGTCTCGCAGGCAATTACTTTTCATAGAAAATCCTGGGCCAGAAAAAATAGCATAAATCCGGCTGAAGCATTTCAAAATCTGTAAGCAGAATAAATTCCAGACCAGGGTCATGGAACAGTAATTCTCTTCAGACACAATGGTTCTCACTAGCAAAATGTGTTCCCCTTCACGTGTAGAGAAACGGAGTCACCGCAGGAGAGAGCTGTCAGGGTCTTTGAAGACCGGCCGAGGCAGCCCCGCGTGTCCTGTACGGCGGGAGGAGGCCAGGCCTGCTGCAGGCTGCGGCGGGAGCTGGCCTCAAGGCCGAAACCGGAACCCAGAGGTCCCGGCCCTGGCCCAGCCAGCCGTCGTTTTGCCGATCGGCCCACTAACCTGTCAAGAAGGACTCTGAGATGACAGCACATCAGGAGCAAAAAGGAAGGGCTTTTTCTCTATTTAGAAAAACAGCTAGTCATCCTCACACTTTCTGCTCGAATAAACTGAGGGCCAGAGACTCAGTGAGACTCGCTCCCGGTGGAAGGGCTGACACTTTAAGTGGACTTTCCTGTTCCCAGCCTGCAGTTCTTTCTCCTAACTGGATGTCCTGGACTTTTCTTGTGACCCACATGTTTGCATTCCTGGGTGGTGCAATGAGGACGAGGAAGGAGACAGTGCTGAAAACTCAAAGGACGCAGGAGCCTGGCAAAGCACTCACATGAGAAATTGGCTGAGCGTAAGAGAGGAAGCAGTGGTTTGGGTTGTAGTGAAGGGCAGGGCACGTGCTCTACCTAAAGATATTCTTATTTAAAATTTTAAAACACTGTGTTGGCCAAATACCTTTCATGGCCAGTCTGTGGCCTCCAGTATGGCCACATAGGAAACTTCTTGCTGTTGCTCTTTCTCCTTAGCAAAGGAAACGTGCTTTTATTTGAGTTTGTGGACTTGTGGAACTTGAGCTTGGCCTTGGGAAGCTGGAAGGTTTGAGAGCAGTTGCCAGGTCTCAGGTGGCCTCATAACTAGGTCTTCCTTCCATGCTCATCCAGGCCTTGGACCATCTAATGCACCGAGAGGACCTGAACCCGGAACCCAGGCTGGAGAACAGGAACATAAGATCAAGGAGGTGTTGGGCTCTCGGTGACTGAATACATCGACTGGCGTACTGTGTTTTGTTTCCCACAATGGGTTAGGGGATGCTTTGAGGTGCATGCTGGAAATGTTCTCGCAAACCTCCTGTTCCAGGCTGTTTGTAGAAGTAAATTGCCCCGGGAGCCACTTGGTGGGGTGATTCACCTTGGTACTTTCTTGAGGAATGCACAGTCTCTACGTGGAGCTGTCTCTCCAGGTTCCCCAAACCTCCAACCCTTGAGGCACCAAATAATTCCCTTAATGTCCAGGCACAGAGCTCTTGGGCCGAGGGAAGGTCCTCCCTGTCCAGCAGTGTCTCGTGCCCCCCCACGGCTCACTGGAGGCTGGAAACCCCCTCGGCTCCTGCCTGTGAACCCTCTCTGTGTGGGGGTGAGATCTAGTCCTTGGAATCACATTAGTATATAGAGAGCACATTGTCCTCTCCACGTTCTTGTTGTGTTTCCAGGCAAACGAATACAGATTGCCCTGTTGCAGGCCGCCTCTCCCCATGCAAATCAACGACTTCAAGCAGACGGGTTAGAGCTGCTGCTGGTCCGGCTTCAAATGGTGTTGGCCTCGGAATCCCAGTCCAGGTTCATCCAGGCCCCCTCACCCCCACCGCCACGGCACTGTCTGGGGAGCTCTTGCTTGCACCAAGCGCTTGCAGTAGTGGTCTCCAAACGGAGGCGCTCACTCCAGAGGGAGTACCAGACAATCCATTTGAATGAGAGAAGAAACCAGTAGAACCTCTTTTCATCTGTATCTAAATGATTTAGAAAGGAATTACTATTTAGTATTGTGATTGACGTGGTAGGTACATGTGATTTGTGAACACAAATATGTGTACGAGAGGTTCCAGCTTAAAAAGAATGTTTTTTCTTTTTTTTAGAGATAGGGTCCCATACTGTTGTCCAAGCTGGAGTGCAGTGGTGCAAGCATAGCTCACTGTAACCTCAAACTCCTGGGCTCATGCAATGCTCCTGCCTCAGGTTCCTGCCTCAACCTCCCAAGTAGCTAGGACTACAGGAGCCTACCACAATGCCTGGCTAATTTTTTTTTTTTTTTAAATTTTGGTAGAGATGGGGTCTAGCTATATTGCCCAGGTTGGTGTCGAACTCAGCTATATAAAAAAAAGATTTAGAGACAGGGTCTTGCTATATTGCCTTGGCTGGTCTCAAACTTCTGGCCTCAAGTGATCCTTCTGCCTCAGCCTACCAAAGTGCTGGGATTACAGGCATGAAGCACTGTGCTCAGCCTCCAAAAAAACATTTTATTTAATTTTGTTGATTACTATCTTAGAGCATGGCTTAATGGTATTTTGAATAAAACTTAAGCATATGATTTAGAAATTAGTCTGCTTCTAAGTGATTAAAGAGAACCTCAAGGTCATAAAGAAAATCCTAGTTCAGATATGAGTGGCTAAGCATTCATATCTATGTTCAGGTCCACTTCTTTTACCTTTATAATAGAATGTCCCCTTGTTCAATAGTGATAATAACAACAGCAATAAGAACAGCAGCAGAAGCAACAATAACCATTTACAGAATAATCACCAAGACCCATACACTGCTAAAAGCATTTGATGGCCATGATCTGATTAAATTTTCATAATAACCCTATGAGATGGAAATGAACTGTTTTTACTTGCAATACTTTTGACACTAAATGCGTGATGTCTTTTTCAACACCACTTCCCCAACTTTCCAGGACCAGCTGGGTGTCCTAAAATCCAATTCATTCTAATACTCTCACAGATTAAGGGTTCAGGTGGTCCCACAAGACTGCACCCACTTCAGATGCCAGTTGCAAGTCCCAGAGTGTCACCTGTACTTCTGACCAACAGGGTATAAATTCAGAAGGTTTCCATAGCCCTCTCCTCAGCTTCTGTAATTCACTGGAATGGCTCACAGAGCTCAGAAAAATGCTTTCCTTACCATTAATATTACTGGCTTAGTATTAAGGCTACAACTGAAGAACGGCCAAATGGAAGAGAGCTATGCATAGGGGGCAAGGTATGCAAAAGGGGCCCAGAGCCTCTGTGCCTTCTCTGGGCGTGCCTCCTTAGTACCCGGGTGTGGTCACCAATCTGGAAGCTCCCTGAACTCTGTTGTTTAGGGGGTTTAATGGAAGCTTCATTATAGGCATGATTGATTAAGTAATTGGCCATTGCTGATTAACTGAATCTCTAGTCCCTCCTGCTCCCCAAGGTTGGCAGGTGGAGCTGTAAGTCTTTCTGATGAGCAGCCTCCAACCTGAAGCTATTTAGGGGTCTGCCATGAGTCACATCATTAGAACAAAAGATGCTCCTTCACCCAGGAAATACCAAGGGCTTTAGGAGCTCTGTTCAGGGAACTGGGGACCAAGACCAAATATCTTTCTATGATAACACTGGTGAAAATTAATTTTATCCCCATTTTATAGATGAAGAAACTGAGGGTCAGAGAGGCTAGGTAACCTTGCCAAAGTTGCTAAGCTGATCCATAGCTAAACCTAAAAGTCAGGCTTTTCATACCCATCTGCTGGGCTAGATAGCTCATCCACTTAAACACTGTACCATAATCTTGCCTGAGTTACTTTCAAAGACTTGCTCTTATTAGGTGGCAGAGAAGAGCTACATGTTTCTCCCAACTTTTGTGTTTTATTATAAAATCTATGTATATTAAGCAGGAGCTAATTTAAAATCAGAACTTCAACATGTTAGTTTGTTAGTTTAATTTACAATAGAACACATTTTGGGGACAATAACTGAGACTAGTCATCCTCTCTCAGTATCTTTGCCCAGGTGTTTTGTCATAGTAAGAGACAGGTAAGAACAGGTAACAGTAATGTCTAGACAGGTCTATGAAGTCAGGTGAGGTCAGGAAAGGACCAGAGTGCCAGGCAGGTAAGAAATACCAATTTCTGTGAAATCGGCTTAGGAAAGGAGAAAGGCACATTCTAGGTAAGCAAAGTTCGGTGGCTCACAGAGCTCAGGTATTGGAGCTCAGGAAACAAGGCTAAGAAACTGGGGAAGACCAAAGCAGGAAGTCAGGCAGAAGATCTAGAAAATACAAAGTATCAAATTCAGGTCGAATTAGGGACAATAAAAACATGGGATCTTGGCAAGAGACCCAGGATCTCAGCAACAAGACTGGGGATGGAATACTGAGGCAACTGATTTCTAATGCGTGGCTTCTCATCATTGCTTCCTGCCCCCGGTCCTATTTCACTTCCCAGCGTGAGAGCCAGTGCGTCTGAAACTCGAAGCCCGTCGCTGCAGGTGCAGAGAGGAGGCGCGGGGAGACACTAGCAGCAGGCATATGAACGGAAACCCAATTAATTGGAAAGGCTTGATTTGGCGAGTGTGCCATTAGAGGACAGGGACAAGCACCGAAACGGGAGAGTGATGGCATTGCTGCCCTCTGTCACTAGCCGGGCAGGTGGGAAAGGGTGTAGCTCACATATGGTCAGAGACAAACAATTCTTTATGGTTCCATTTTTCACACATGGAGGGTGAAGCATATAAGTTCATGTCTCTTTATTCCTTTCCCCCGATCTTTTACTTTGCTAAGTTCTTACCCAGTTGCTATACCCAGTCTCGTGTCCAGCCCAATTGGGGCCAGTAGTGGTTATTCCAGGTTTTTAGTACATAACATATTACTAGCGACTACGTAAAAACTCCTTTGAAGACTGGAGGAGCAACCTGAATGATCATTCTCTGATGAAAAGTGAACAAAGTTGCCTCTATGTGATAAGATCTAAGGATCAAATGTCTTAAGGCTCTCAGGTGTATGCTACTTAGGAACAGCGTTCAGCCAGATTTGATTAAGTGAGCTAATTAGCAAATTTATTTTCATTACTGAGACAGTAATTTAGTTTTAGCCTGCAGAGGACTAAAATATGTTTCAAGCTTGATGAGGGCTGTGGATACTTCAGTTTACCACAGACTAAGATTCATAGTTAATTGGGATACTTTATAGGTCTCTGGTGAGAAATAAATCTAAACAAGAAAAAAATGTATGTATTAGAGCCATTTTTTCCCAAAGAGTTAATAGCCCTCTGAACTGTGAAGCCTACATAAAAGTGACTGTGCGTGCTACGTGGCAATGATTATTTTATGAGAAAATAAAGCCAAAGAGAGAGTAAAAGTAACCAGTTTACCAAATGCAATACACAAAATAAAGCATTTTCAGATGATTTCCAGTGTTCTCATTCGTTAAGTGAGAGATTGTTAAAATATTTACGTTTTGTCTAACCATAACCTTTTCTTTTGTGCATCCTACTAGAGAAATGTGCATTAGGTAAAACAAACAGTGGAACATTACGGAAAAAATGGAAGGAGAGTTTGACTCTCCTTAGTGTCCTGGGATTGCCTTTTTGCTGTCTCCTGGGGAATCTTCTTTCCTGGAGAAACTGAATAAAACATGGCTTGCAGTTGCCTTCTATGGAGGATGGAGTCTCACTAAGGAGGGGTCGTGACAGTCTTGGGGACTCAGCACTGGGAGGAGAGCTATGTTGGCTAAACTGTCTCACATAAGAGTCAAGAATTTAGAATTTTGAGGACAATTCTTATTATTTTTTAATTTACTTTTAAGTCTCTTTTAATCTATAAGTTATCATTCTTTCTTTTTTTTTCCTTGTAGTTATGCACTGGGGACACCAGGTCCTTTGTCCTGAAGAACTTCCCACAGTCTGTATTTTGAGTTGTGCCTGTGTGGTGTTGGACACCTACTGAATTCTCTGACACTTAGAATTTAGAGTTAGAGGCTTGGTCAGATCCAGGTTTGACTTTTTTTTTCTCCCTCAAATCTGCCTCATAGGTGGTGGTATGTGCTTCCATCATGAGGTACAGAGTGTCTGTCTTTTGGTGATGTTAGCTGCCATCCATAATCATTACCTGGATCAAGGGGTGGCAAACCTAAGAAGCAAATCTGGCCCACTGCCTGTTTTTGTGAATAAAGTTTTATTGGAGCACTGCCACACCCATTGGTTTACATATTGTTAAATAATGTCTTAGGCTGGTTTTGTACCGTAACGATAGAGTTGAGCCATTACGGCAGAGACAATATGTCTCAGAATGCCCAAAATATTTACTTTTTGGTTCTTATTTTTTTTAATTTCAGGATATTACAGGGGTACAAACACTTTGGTTACACAAATTGCCTTTGCACTGCCCAAGTCAGAGCTACAAGCATGTCCATCCCCCAGAAAGCACGCATGGCACCCAGTAGATGCGAATTCAGCCATCCCCTCCTCCCCCTCCCACCTGCCTGACACATGGAGAACGTTACTTCCATATGTGCACATGAGTGCTGATCAATTAGTGCCAATTTGATGGTGAGTACATTTGGTGCTTGTTTTCCATTCTTGTGATATTTCACATTGAAGAATGGGCTCCAGCTCCACCCAGGATACTTTCTGGTTCTTGACAGAAAATATTTATTGACCCCTCTTCTACATCCATTAGAGGACACAGAATAGTGACATTCAAAATTCATCATTGATTATGCTATAATACTTCTATTTTAAAAAGTCCTTTAGTCAACTGTTGGTTACTACAGATTATATGGGAAAGATAGGATATGCTTGACTCTTTCAACTTCCTTTCTAAAACATTTTTTAACTTGCTTTAAAAAACAATAAGGCTGTTTCCTACCATCCTCCATAGGAGTCCAATAAGGTTATTTCTTGTCTATTTGTTTTGATTTGAGAATTTCTGTACGCTCATGAATTCAAACATATTCGATGTGTTTCAAACCGTTCCAGTTATTATTATTCTTATTGAAATTCAGAAAGTCCCCCTTTAGCCACTGGGAGACTAAACCATAGACTGAGTCCTGTGGCAGAACCCAAGTAGTTTTTGATGGCTTTCTTGCTTTTTGGAAATGACAACTAATTTTAGGCTCATCTTGTATTTTTTTCTGCCTCCGTCCTGAAACCAGTGATTGCTTGAAGGGTCCTTTAGTGGGAGATGGTATTTAGAGCCTTCAATGTGGGTGCTCACTGCTAATTGGTCATTGTTTCTAGGCCTTTGCAGTGGACACAGCTGGGAAATACATATCTGTTAAATGACAATATATCATGACTTCAGAACTATACTTCCCATTTAAATGGAAACCTGCAGGATTTGTACTTAACCTTATCAACCTATACATCTGCCTACTCTTTCAACTATATGAATACCCTCAACTCCCGATGATGCCAATACAATTAAGCATTTGATGTGTCCCACACTATAGCAGTCTTAGCATGACAATACAAGCTTCGTCATTAACAGCATGGTTCTCGAAAAAAAATTTCCCCCTAGTTCTTTTAGTCCTTAGGTTATCTCACACAAAACTTTCACACTCAAATTACTGTCTTTTTGTAGCCACTTAGAATAGTTTCTTAGTGGTTATTCCACCGCTATATACTTACTAAGGTTCATTTATCTCACTTTACTTCTGATAGCTAAAGAATACTTTTTAAATTTAATTTTATAATTTTGTAAAATATTTACATAGTTCTAAAGTCACATCTACAAAACAAAGTATTTTCAATTAAGTCTTATCTCTTTCAGCGTATTTTCTCCTTTTTCCATAGGTAAATGTATTTTAAAAAATGTTATGGTTCACTCTTCCATTTTTTTCAATAAAAGGAAATATCCTTTTACAATAGTAAACTGCAGAATAATATGCACATATTTCTCTATGTTTTCACTTTTTTCACTGAGTATGTCTTTGTGATCACATCATAGGAGTATCAATAGATGGTTTCTGAGGTCAAATCTGCAGAGAAGGAGTATAGAAGAGAGATGGAAGTGGTGGGGGAAGGGGAAGGCTAAAAAGATGGAAAAAGAATAAAATCAATGATGTAACACCCACCCCCAGTGAAGATGCTATGGCTGAGTTCTGGGTCTGGAGGCATGAGTAGAACATAGCACGTTGGACCCAGAGCTAGAAGCAAGGAGACTGTGAATATGTCAGTCCCTGGAGTTAGAAGAACTGGTGACAGTTATAAGCTTCGAAGGACACAGAATTTGTTCCCTTCCTCTCTTAGGGATAGAGGACTTGTCTGACATATGGGGCATACCAATAAATTCTCCAGATGTCCCGCATCTTTACCTGCCTGTATGAAACACCAGCAAGTCCTGCTTGATCTTCCAGGCCTGCTGTGCGGATGAAGGCTGGAAGCTTCTGTGGTTATGCTGAGTGAGACTTCCACACCGGCATACAAACAGTGGGACTGAGATCAGTGAGTGAATCACAGCATCAAAGCAGCACCGGGCCCTCGGGCATAACCAAGCCTCAGTGAACCTCAGCCCGAACATGCCAGACATTGTTCCAAGACATAATTTTTCTTTGTGCCGAAGCCAGGCATGCAGAAGGGTGGCGGTGACTTGCCACTCACGTTGGTTTCCCACGAAGTAGGAAGGCAGTAACTCGGTCAAGTGACACATTTGAAGTGTGCCTCCCCTTAGATGGCCAGAAAAGCTTGTGCTGTTTGCTGGCAACCCAATCTCTCCTTTGCCTGCCACAGCAGTGACACGGACCCCAAAGCCAGTGAGTGGGGAAAACTTCCAAGCCTTTATGTTTTTTAGGCAGAGACAGGGATTTCTTTTCAGCTGGTGTGGGTTTTCTCCAATTATTTGCAGAGCGAGGACGACTCCTCGGACTCCCAGAAATCCATTCGCAGCGATCAGGGCCCCTGAAGTGAGATGAAGGCATCACCAAGGAGCAATCTGCTGCCCCTTTACGGGAAATAAGATTAGGAAAGTTATAAAGGCAACGGGACAGGCCCCTTGGAGCTGCAGAAGTACCTTCTGAGCCTGGAGGTTTGGCTTGAGCCCTGTGAACGCCAGTGGGTGGCTGGTTTTCAGCACAGTGGAAATCTGGCCTTGCCCTGGCGGTTGTACACGTTTCCTAACAGGCAGCCTCTCCCTCACTGCTGAGTGGTTTCAGTACTAAAATATTAAAGAAATACTGTTGGCTTTTCTGGCCACTGGTGAATCTTAAATTTTCAACCTGCTGCATAAAAATGCAAAATGTTAAATATTAACTAAATGGGGCTATTTTTAGTTTTCTTCTCTGCTTAAGCTTTCTCTTCCTAAAGCACTTTGTCGGCCTGCTGGCCCCTGCAAGAAACTTTTTGCCCGGAGAGAAGCCAAGTCGGCAAAGATGGAGCAGCCTGGTTGTAAAACCAAGATATTTAGGCCGCTTGATTGATCCAAGCGAAAATGTGGGCATTCCAGAACCACCCTGAGGCTGTCATACAAACTACAACCCCTTGAGTTTTAAGCTATAATCCTTATATTTTGATAAAAAGACAAGACAGTAATTTGAGATTATTTTGTTAATGAAAATAGCCTTGGTACTCACATTGTTTTCTCACAAGGCAGATGTTCCCAGAAAATGAATCAACTGAGATTTCTAATTCTGCTGTTTTAAGCAATGCTTTGCCTTAATTGGCTGCAACAGCTTGCGTCGTTAGCTTACGTCTCTGATCTACTCTCTTGTTAACCCAGGGAAAGCCCTGACTTTGCAGGTAATAAGTAGAAGAAAAGGGGGCCACCTGACCCCCAATTTTCTTGGGCAGAGATGGAGACTTCCTTTTCACTCGGACAATGGTCAAACTACTGGATTGTAGGGAAGTCAGAAAGACCCAAGAATAGCTTGTGGCTCTAGATTTTTTTAAAGCCCACACAGACAAATGACAGATACTGGTTTTGAGGAAAATTGTTATCAGGGAAAAAGGAAAAAAAGAAAGGGAAAGAAAAGAAAGAAAGAAAGGAAGGAAGGAAGGAAGGAAGGAAGGAAGGAAGGAAGGAAGGAAGGAAGGAAGGGAAAAGAAAAGAAAAGAAAGAAAGAAAGAAAGAAAGAAAGAAAGAAAGAAAGAAAGAAAGAAAGAAAGAAAGAAAGAAAGAAAGAAAGAAAAGAAAAGAAAGAAAGAAAAAAGAAAAGAAAGTTCCAGTACCATGGGAAGCAGGCAGTCATTGGTCAACATTCTGAAATATGATTTCAAGTGGGTTTTGAGTTTTCTGCTTTGATGTCAAGAGAGCACCTTCCTGTAAAGTACCACATGACTGAGATTGTAAGAAATTCCACTGTCCCATCCACTTTTAGCCCAAGACAAAGTAGTCCTGTTCTCCAAACAGCTGCAAAGACTTCTTTACTTAACTGTGACTCAGGGCTTAAAGCGTACCATAGAAAACATAAAAAAATACCAGAGGGTAAACTTTTCCTGTCCTTGGTTTTGGGATGGAGCAGTAAAGTACATATTTCAAGGCCCCCGTGGAGGAGTTTGGATTATTTGCCATGTCAGCATGCATCAGTGTCAGCACTGAGAGATTATCTAACCAGCGTGTCTCAATCTTCACCGTGCATCCAGATCACCTGGGCAGGATCACCTGGGGAAGTTAAAACACACGGACGCCCATGCCTCCCCCCAGAGATTTTGAATTAATTGGCTTAAGGTAGGACCAGCATTTCTAAACAACGCCCTTGAGGATGCCACTGTACGTCAAGATCAAGGATCATTCCATCTTCATTTTTAAGATGAGGGTACCAAATCTCAGAAAACTTAAATACTTTTCTAAAGTTATGCAGCTTAAAGTTGTGGGGCTGGGATTCAATCCCAGGTATTTCTAACTAGAATTCCTCTCCTCCTCTGCCAACATATTTTACAGACCATAGGGGCCCCATGAGGCTAAGTTGGAACACAGACCCTAGGTCTCCTGGATTCCTGCCCAGTGATTTTCTAGCTCTAACACATCAATATCCACTTTTCCCTAGCTCTTGACTTACTGGAGTGAGAGGCAACAGCAATTTTCGTTTTTCACTTAGCTGCTGGGTAGAATGTGAAGTTAGCTCTCTTTAGCTTCAACATTAGGCAAAAGCGAAGTCAATGGAAATTTATACTTGGGGCTCACATACTCATTTTCTATAGGATTCTGTAACCAATCTTGCAGAAAGATTTGACAGTATTAGGTACTTGGTTTCCACAGGAATGAGTCAGTTAAAAAGAGGTCACCAGCTCAACTGGATGATTCAGAATCAACAAATCCATCTTCTTTGTCTACTTTCTTTAGGAATCTTTTCTCATTTACAAAGGATTCTGAAGAAAGGAGTTAACTTCTATGGTCTCTTGTTTTCTTGCCTTCTTAGAGAAAACATCTTTCACTTCCAAATTGATATGAAAAATATTGATAATAATAATGAAGATGAAACAACTTACGAAGAGCTTACCAGCAAACACTTCACATGTGTGATTTTATAAAATTTCACAGCAATCGTGTGAAATAGGTATCGTTTTCATACACAGCTTTTCAGTTGATTACATAGGCTCAAAGAAGTTAAATAGTTTGTCCATATCACACAGCTAACAAGTTATGAAATTGGAATTCACGGCTTGAGCCTACACTCTGTGCTACACTTTGCGGCCTCTGCTCTAGGCGGGGCTGACGTGTAGCCTGCTGTGGCTACACAGACTTTCTCCCAGGCAGTATTTGCTTTGTTTTCAATTCAAAGGAATTGATTTCCTGCTCCACATCAACAGTCTTCAGAAAACAGCCTGCCAAGTCCAACCATTTTCCTCAAGGCTGGACAACTCTATGATAAAAATAACACTCTGCAATTCCCATGGCCCAGATCAACGCCAGGTGTTACCTGAGACCACATTCTTCTTGATTTCTTTTGGTGCTTGATCCTGCTTACAAGTGACTCACAAGTTTTTTTCCAGAAGCACAGTCTGTCTCTGTCAGTGCATCAGGGGAACATCAATCTCTGTCTCAGCTTTGCTTCTAGGAAACCTGATCTAAGACTGCTGGGACCAGAAGTAGTCCTAGGAAGCTGACATGAAGGATGCAACTGCGAAGTTGGGACGCCTAGGACCTCCTGCCAGAGGAGCTACCACCACTGGGGGCGGGTGGAGCGCTGATATCCCGCATGCTGCAGCCGAGCTAGCGGCCCTGTGGGGAGCCGGCTTGGGACGCAGGAGGGAGGACGTGCCCTCACCCTGTGCACTGTCTCCCACAGTGGAGCCCCTCGGGGAATCAGTAAGAATGGACTGTGCAATTGGGTGGCTGAACAACGCCAATGCTTTGAAGGCAGAAGATAGGAGGCTTAGGGTGATGATCAACAATTCAAAGCAAAATGTGAAGCCAGAGGACCTGTTTGGTATCATTTAAAGAGATCCTCATCTCTTGTATTTGGAGGGCTGGTCACGGAGAGGCCCAGGCTCGGGTAGCTCAACTGCAGGAAGGGCTGCTGTCCCAGTGCCAGCAGGTCTCCCACATCCAAGTCCAGGACTTGACTGGGAAGGGATGGGAAGCTGACACTTTGGAGGGGACATCAGGGTGAACACCCTGGAGATACTTGAATTGTCGGGGCCTGTAGAAGTGGAGCACTCCTCCTTGTTTGTTGAGGGTTAGAGTCGAGACATGAGAACCCCAGGAGTGGGACAGGACTTTGCCAAAGAGCAACCCGTGGACATGTCAGTTCACTGAGCAAGAGCTGCTCGACCTTGAGGGGAACATTCCACCGGTCAGGGATGTCTGCAAAGGGATCCTGCCTTGAAGCCTGAGGGCCACAGCCTGGATGTCTGCACACTTGTAATCTGAAGGCAGAGACAGTGATCAGAGGATGTCGGCTCAGCAGATAAGAGCAGTTTGCTATTCTAAGCCTGAGGCAATGTTCCTATCTCCCTCTTGAGTTCATGTCTCAGTAAATGAGGAACTATATAAAGTAGAAAGAAGTACATTGTCTCTTTGTTCCCATTTAGATTTTATGCCCTACTGCTAACCCACGAGCTTTTCATGTGAAATCACTGAAATCCATAACATGAAAATAAGGGTGCATAAAAACATAAAAAACGGGTGCTAGACTTCAGTCAGTACCACCCGGCTCATGGGAATGCTGGTGGTTCCCTGACCTCGCCGCAGCCTTTCACCTTGCTTTTTGTGTCTGTATCTTTGTCTCTCCCATCTCTTGCAATGCACACTACCCAGGGACCCGGTTATATCTGGGGCATCCTGAATCCCCAATACCTGTTAAGGGATGTGCCTCCCACTTTGTTTGAAGGCCACACACGCAGAAGCCTCAGCGAGACCATAGCTAATGCTAGTGACACGGAAAACTCCGGGCGCTGGGACAAGCGGCAAGCTGCCGTCTCTCCCTCACTCTGCATCCTCGCAGGCCTGTGCTGCGTGGGCCGGTTGGAGGGCATGCTGCTGGGCCGGCACGGCAGCCTCCTGTCATCCAGCTGCGCTGCTCGCGTAATCCTGATTGGGTAATTTTTGAATCCCACTGTTGCTGATTGGATGTTAAAGCTTGTTGCTGATTGGATGTTAAAGCTTGATGCTGATTGGATGTTAAAGCTTGATGCTGATTGGACGCTTTTGGAGTCCTACCAAGGGTATAAAGGCAGGAGGAGCCCAAGGAAGGGGGGGCAGAAGACCAGAAGATGGGAAGAGAGCTCTAACACTAGCTGTGCTGAGCCTGCTGTGGAGGAATAAACGCTGTTCTCCGACTGGGTTCTTTCCCAGTCAAGAGCTGTAACGCTAGCTGTACACTTGTGGCAACACTAGCACTCCTCAGAAGCTGCTGCTCTCTCCCATCCTGTCAACTAAGGTCCAACCTCAATATGACCCATCTGAGGAAGTGCTGCTCTGTGTAAGCAGGAGAAGGCTTAGGAACTATAGAACTGTGCCAAGGAACTATGGGACACAGCTACCAGTTGCTGGCAGGAACTGGCGGATATGTCTAGCAGTAAATCCTGAGGGTTTCAGATTAAGGGAAGAAGAATATGAGCTAAAGAAGGGAGAGTTTGTCAAGTACCATGGGCAAGTTCTAATCCATTGCCTGGGTGACTCACAGAAGCTTGGCAAAAGCGATGGCTTGCACGGTATAAAACAGTCTGCCAGAAGAGACTTGGAGGACAGGATGGAAGACCCAGAGAAGTGTGCATGCTAGAACGGCTCTACTGTGTAAGACCAGAAACACGTTGGCTGAGTCTGATGCTCAGGAGGGCTTGGTGGACATGACATTTCCCAAAGTGACGAGGAATGTGTTTGTGTGAAGGCACCAGGACTGCAGGCCACACACCCGCGAGCGAAGACTGCGACATTGCCGTGGATACACGTGGTATCGATTCCCCCAGCTCTCCCCTAAAGGCCATTGGCCATTTACTCAGGTCACAGCACAGTGAGGGAAGAAGAATACTCTCGCCATTTGAGGACTGAAGATACAAGTTCAAGTTGACACTGACAACCAGGAACCTATGGCTTCATCTTGGCCCTGACAGAGTGAAGGTAGAAGGGAGGCAGGTAAGAAATGGAGTCCTGACCCAGGTCTGTCTCACAATGCCCACTGGATCAGGTACACACAGTGGGCATCTCCTCAGGTCCTGAATAGATAACAGAAATGGGCATAATTAAGTTGTTGGCAAAACCCTTACATTGGTTCATTGACCTATCAACACAGAGCTATTTAATAAGAAAGGCCAAGCAGAAGCCCCTGAAACTCCCACAAGTCCAGCCAAAATAGTAAATGTAAAATAGTCATCACATCTTTGGGGAAATGGTATTAATAGATTCATGCCACTATCAAAGATTTAAAGGATGCAAGAGTAGTGGTTCTGCAAAAACCAGGTTCCTCACGAGAAATAACAGTGGCTAGTGCAAACTTAACCAATTAGTACAGCCAACCGCAGCTGCTGTGCTGGAGGTGGCGTCTTTATCAGAGAATCTGGCAAGTGGCATGAAGCTATCAATTTGGCAAATGCATTCTTTTCAATGCCCATCAAATAGGAGGACAGAAGCAATTTGCATCCTTATGGGATGGATGGCAGTATATATTCATGGTCTTGCTCCAGAGATATGTTAATTATTTTTCTCTCTGTCCCTATATAGTCTGAAGGGGTCTGGGCCATCTGGATGTTCTGTAGGAGCCCACATTGCTGTGTGTTGGACCTATGAGCAAGAAGTGGCAAAACACATGCACTCTGGAGGGAAAGAGACAAACCCTAAAAATATTTAGTCTTAATATGTCACTTAAATAGTATTTATGGATCCTGTGTTCTTGAACAATATGGATCATCCTTTTCCATGTAAATGACAGATTATTGCACTGTGTACCTCCTACCACTAAGGAGCAGCACAGGGCTTAGTTGGCCTCTTCAGGTTTTAGGCATGGTATTCCCACACTTGGGAATGTTGTTCTGACCCATTTATTTGCTACCGCTGAAGCTTGCAAAGAGGACTCAGAAGCAGATTCAGGCTGCCATGTAAGTAGCCCTACTGCTTGGGATACTTTGTGGAGTCATGAGGTTCATGAGTAAACACATACCATCTACAACTATACACCGTGAAAAACACATGTGCATGTGTGCAAACACATACACGCACACACAAAAACTAATCTGCTGCTGGGCCCCGATAGAGTCAGAACATCCAACCACGGTACATGGAATGGCCATGGAGAGTCAGAACTGCACATAATGAGCTGGCTAGTGTCAGACTCACCAAGTCTTAAGGATGGGGAGGCCACTGCAAGACAGAAGTGGTATATTCTGTATTGAGCTGGAGAAGGCCCAGAGAGCACAGGTGGCCAAGACACCTGACCCTCACATCACCCTCCTCTGTTATACCAATACCTCTCCTCAGCTCACACCTTTGGTCTCATGGATCATTCCCTATGAGCAGCTGGCAGAGGAGGAAAACTGCACTGAATACATTAATGGGGTCTGACCAGTAGGGTCCTGTGAACTGAACATGAACTTCTGCACTCCAGCCTCACTTAGGGGTAACCCTGAAAAGCAGAAATGAGAAGAAACCTCCCAGTGGGCAGAGTTTCAGGTAGGGCTCATGGCTATCCTCTTTGTATAGAGAGGTAGTTGACCTAAAGTTAGAAACCCATGGACTTGTGGCTAATACAAATGGCTTAGCTGGTTGGTCAAGAGCCTGAGAGAAGCAAGTTTGGAAGAGCAGACAAGGAGATCTGGGGCAGAGTCATGTGGATGGATGAGTGGGAACAGGCAGCAAGTGCAGTAGTCTTTGTGTTGCATTGTATGCCCACCATAGAATGTCCACTGAAGAAGAGGCAATAAACACCCAACTTGATAGAGTGACACAGCCAGTTAACGGCAGCCAGCCCCTGTCCTTGGCCACTCCATTGTTTAGTAGTGAACCCAGGAATGGGGATGGCCTTATGGCAGAAATGGACAACATTGGCTTCCTCTCACTAACACTGAGACTTGCCAGGTTGGACTTCTACTGTTGAATGTTCAGCCTGCCAGAGAAGAGACCAAAGCTGAACACCTATACAGTACCATCCTGTCAATAAGAACAACTAGCTACTATTGGCTGCTCAATTATACTGGATTTCTTCTACTCTGGAAAGAGCAATTCATCTTAATTAGGGTTGATGTGGATTCTGGACACCTTTTTGTCTTTCCTGCCCACAGTCACTCAGCCAGTGCCATTATTCCAAAGGCTCACAGGAGGCTTGGTCTTCCAGCACGTGACCTTGTGTAGCATCTCCTCTGTGCAAAGGAGGCAAGCAGTGGGCACATGAGTGTAGGGTCCACTGTCTTACCACATGCTGTACAGCCTCAGAGAACAGAATGGCTTCTTGAAAGTGCCAGCTTTGGCATCAGCTTTGAGATGACGATACCCTCTAAGGGTGGTGCATATCTTTTGGGGTGGGTCTCCAATAGCCAGAACACATGGAGCCAGAAACCGAGCAGTAGAAGCAGAAGAGCCCCATAACTGTTGTACCCAGAGACTCTCTTAAAGAATTTATGCTTCCTGCCCCTGAATTTGTGAGTCTTCAGCCATGGTCCCCAGAAGGTCTGTGCTTCCATCAAAGGACACAGGAAGAGTCCCACTAAGCTTTACACTACACTTGCCCTGTGTTCACCTCAGGTTTGTGTGTATTGTGAGGGGTTGCAGCCTACTCCTCACAAGGAGGGAGAATTGCTGTTAGATAAGGCAAGCAGGAGATGACCCACTGGGACACCTCTTGGCACTCCCATGCCCAGTGACAACTGCAAATGGGCAGTCAAGAGGGAATGTGATAAGACCAGGTAAGACCTAGAGGCCAAGCACAGCGCAGGGATGCGATTCATGCTATTTTTGCAAGTTTCCACAGAAACTGTGACCCATTGGAATTCAGAGAAGCTGTGTTCAGATGGAGAGAACTTAGTGTCAGAGCACATAGAGCTGGAAAGGGGTGGACTGCTGCATTTGCTGTCGGTACCTACCCCAGATCCTCCTTGCTGCCCCGCAAGCCCATCCCCCAGCTCCTGCAAGTACTGTGACTAACGGTCCACACCTGTGGCTGTTTTCATCTTCCCCCTCTCGTTACCACGTAGCTGCTTCTGCAGCTACTACTCCTAATGTGTTGCAACTTGGGCGGGATCCACACTCCTCCACTGGTGCCCCCTGCTCTTGATGCTCTGCTAGCATTCGGAAAGCAACTCTGGTCTCCTTGGCTTCTCGGAGCATGATCACACTATTAATTATAAGTCAATTTAATTTGGAGAAAATGTCCCTCCTCACTCACTGGATGTGGTGTATCTTCCACAACAGGAAACTCATTTCCATGGTTTCAAGGTGTTCTCATGAGTGTGGCATGCCAGCCTCACAGGACACTGCTAATCTGGGTACCCCAGCACCAATTCAGTTCAATTCCTGCAAGTCTACTCTCTGCACAGTGGCACCTTTGTCCATTCGACAAGGTGGACAAAGCAAAGAGGGGAGGCACAGCCATTAGCAAGGAGGGGTGGTCGGCGTCGGCAGGCCCAGGACAGATGTGGCCTCCAAAAGTCTCAGCGTCCTACTCCTTCCCCATCAAGTCCTAGACCTGCTGGGGCTGGGAATCCAAGCTTTTCTGAAGCTGTGCTACTCTTACAAACAGGGCCTGAGCCCCGGCCTCAGATGACCAGCCCTCCAAATGCAAGGAATGAGCATTTCTTAAAATGATGCCAAATAAGTCTTCTGGCTTTCACATTTTGCTTTGAATTGTTATCACCCTGAGCCTCTCATTTTCTCTCTTCACAGCATCAGTGGGTCTGAACCTCCCAGTTCCACAGTCCCTGTAATTAGCATTTCCCTTCTGCAGCTCAACGGTTAGAGGCAGCCCACGAGGTATCCTGCTGCCTATAGCTCAGCCCAGAGGCTGCGAAATCCCGCTCTAGCGGGTGGAGCCTGTCCTCCCAGCCACGGTTTAGCTTTCCGTAAAAGTCTGCATATGAACGTGTATACTCTGTCAAGAGCAAGCTACACACTTTAGGTGCAGAGCAATTTAAATTTCATTTGAGGAAAACAAATCTTCAATTCTAGGTTAACCTTGCTGCTAAAAAATTACACCTAGTTTATTTCGCTGAACAGAATTCTTACCCTTGCTGAGTTTGAAGTACAGATATTAAGGCAGTTCACTGATTCTAGTAGAACATGGGTTACATACTTGCTTCAAATCTATGCTGTTATAGGGTTTGTTTTCCCTAGAGATAACTTCTCTCTTGCACTTTAAAAAATAGGTGAGAACTCACAATCCCCCCCAAACAGTTTTCAACTTCAAAGATATAAAGATAGAGCCTCTACCTGAGTACTTGTTCCATGTAGAAAAGTAATGCATACATACATACAAATTGATATACCCAAACAAAATAAACATTTTCCAAAGCTAATTACCCTTAACACATTGATGGTTTTGCTACCACACATCTGAATGGACATATTTTTTAAAATCTCAGGTGATAAGTAGTAGTTGCTTTGTATTATTTATATTTTGTAATTGAAGTGATTTTTTTACACACGTTATTTAGAAGAACGTTGGTTTTTTTTTTTTTTTTTTTGAAATAGGATCTTATTCTGTCTGTCAGGCTAGAGTGCAGTGGCATCAGCCTAGCTCACAGCAACCTCAAACTCCTGGGCTCAAGCGATTCTCCTGCCTCAGCCTCCCTAGTAGCTGGGACTACGGGCACGTGCCACCATGCCCAGCTAATTTTTTTCTATTTTTAGCAGAGATGGGTTCTTGCTCTTGCTCAGGCTGGTCTCAACCTCCTGAGCTCAAGTGATCCTCCCACCTCAGCCTCCCAGAGTGCTAGCATTACAGGAGTGAGCCACTGAGCCAGGTCTAGAAAAACACTTTTAAAATTTCTATTTTCATGGCTTAATACTTTGATCATTTTTAGTTATTTTTTTATTCTGGTCAGAAAAAGGAATGGGAGAAAAAGCTCTACCACTTTTTTTTTAAGACTTTGAGACCTTTTTGTAACTTGAAATGCTCAATTAAAAAAAAATGTATTTTCATATGGAAGTAACATCCATCCAGGGTCAGGCATGTGGGAGGGGGAGGAGGGGATGGGTAAATTCACACCTAACAAGTGTGCGGCAGGCACTGTTTGGGGGATGGGCATGCTTGTAGCTCTAACTCGGGCGGGGCAAAGGCATTTATGTAACCAAAGTGTTTGTAGCCCTGTAATATTCTAAAAAAATGTATTTTATAAATACTGAATGTTAATGCTTATTGCTCATTTGTAAGAGGCATGGATGTCACTTATTGAATGAATTTTGCTGTTTCTATATATGTACTTAATTATTGCTTGTTTGATCTGCCATGAATAGCGATATATCTTAATATCTCCAACTATTACCACGTGACCATTTTTAGAGCTTTTGTTAAATTTGTCTTGCTATTTTATTCCTCTCTTTAATGTTTGTACTATTCATCAAAAGAAGTGAACTTTTGCTTCCTTCAATATTTTTGTCTTGAAGTTGGTCATTGATATTCATGCTTCCACTCCTCAAGGCTTCCTTTTGTTTGATTTTTGACCAATGTATTTCTGTTGAGCATTTTTTACTCTTCACATTCTGAATACCTGTGTTTTAGGTGTTCTCTTACGGAAGGTAATTGGCTAGATTTTGGGAAAACAACTTGAGAGTTTTTGCCTTTTAAGAGAGGCGCTTAACATAAATGTTTCTTAGCACAAAAGGACCATTTCATGTTCTAACATATAGTTTTATACTTTTTAAATGGTGTTTTATGCTGTTTCATTAGCGACTCCTATTTGCTCTATGGACCATGTTTTCTTTGCTTGTGCTTTCTTTGATGTTTATCTTTTAATGTTTCAAAAGCCCTCTTTTGCTTCACATCGACTAATTCTCAGAGTCAAGAAGGAAACGCTCTTTTGAATACACAATCGTCCACCTCCTCACATTTCTCAGTCTTTGTTAATATTAGCTGACGTTTTCAACTCATTTTTTTCATGAAATCATGAATTTTACATTATTTTTAAAGGAACAGATGTTTTGATTTTAGATTCATTTTTACAACTGGATTTACATTTATCCTGGAGAGAACAAGTTAAATATGGGCCATGTTTATGTAGTTTTAGTGCTGATCCCACCAAATTTAATGCAATGACTCCCCCATTTTTGAGTTTGTAATATTTAGTATCTCCCCAAGTTAGTTGGGGACAATCTTCAAATAATCGTTTTCTATGCATTTTTTGAGTTCTTGTTTAATAAAAATAATGTTTTATTGTCTCCAATCATAAACGACAACGTCTATAATTTGTGCTTGAATTCTTAAAGCGTTTCTCTATTCATTGTCTTGAGGCATTAATGCTACCAATGAGAAGTTAGAGGTCAGCTTGCTTTATTTTTTGGTATTTTTTTTGTTTGTTTGTTTGTTTTTTTATTTCGGCATATTATGGAGGTACAGATTTTAAGGTTTCAGTAAATGCCCTTTCCCCTTCTCCCCCCACAAGTCTGAGTTTCCAGCATGACCATCCCCCAGATGGTACACATCTCACTTATTATGTATGTATATACCCGCCCCCCTCCCCCCTGCCCAATACCCTGTTACTGTAGTACCTATGCGTCCACTTAGGTGCTGCTCAGTTAATACCAGTTTGCTGGTGAGTATATGTGGTACTTGTTTTTCCATTCTTGGGATACATCACTTAGTAGTATGGGTTCCAGCTCTAACCAGGAAAATATAAGATGTGCTATATCACCATTGTTTCTTAGAGCTGAATAGTACTCCATGGTATACATATACCACATTTTATTAATCCATTCTTGGATTGATGGGCACTTGGGCTGTTTCCACAGCCTTGCGATTATGAATTGTGCTGCTATAAACATTCGAGTGCAGGTGTCTTCT
>VSMD01141599.1:0-25648 GCA_008750895.1 Mirza zaza | reverse complement strand
CCCAAGTTATCTACAACAACTTGTAGATAATGTAATTTTCTTGAAACATCTGAAAAAATTAATGATAACAACAATAGTCAGAAAAGGAAACAACAGCGCAACGTTGTGCAGGGCAGAGGGACAGAGGTGTCAACTGTTACAGGGAAAGTAGTAGCATGAAGAGAGAGTTCTGTCTCTAACTCCTCTGCTTCCAGCTCAGCACTTTGTTCTGCCAAATATATTTGTCATCACCCACATGCCAAGTACTCTGACTTTAAAAGAACTTACTTAAGTTATGGCTCCTTGTTTTCATTCTGATTGGGTCTGTGAGGAGGAACTAGTTTGCAAGGGATTTAATGCTGCTAAAATAAACTCAGTTTTCTCATATTACACCTGCATAGGTCACACTTACTAACCCAGTTAAAATGATATACATGACCTGATTCTTTTTGAAGGCTTTTATTTAATTAAAACTTTATATTAATCAATGATAGACCACAGGCCTAAATAAAAGCATTTATTTTTATTTCTTAGAGGCACCTGCACAGAACCTCTGGGAGCTTCCTCAAATTTTGTTATAACCACATGGCAGGGATATGTGATATTTGACCACACACACACACACATTAATGGCATCTGTATGTGCCACCTGGACTCCATTCACACCAGCATTATTTGAGGAAGATAAGAAAATAAGTGAGGCTGCAATAAAGAGAAAGGAAAAAAGCAGTAAAAGATGGTACTAGAAAGGTAGGCAGGGGCCAAACCTTTTAAGCCATGTTAAGGGCTTGAGGCTTTAGCCTAAATATGAGGGTGACCCAATCAGATTTGATGTTTGAGAAGTATTGCTCCAGTAGCAGCATAAATAAGTAGGATCCAGTAAATACAAGATGAAGAAGTTCTGGAGATCTGCTGTACAGCACTGTGCCTATAGTGGTATTGTACACTTACAAATTTGGCAAGAAGGTAGATCTCATGCTAAGTGTTCTTACCACAATTTATTTAAAAAGCCATTAAAGGAGTAGGAGATCCTGTAGTAACCCAGGCAAGAGCCTAAACTAGGGAGGTGAGTGTGGAGAGGGGAAAAGAGGTTGGATTTGAGAGATGCTTGGATTAGAAAATGGATCAGTTGTGTGATCCATTTTGTGGATCACACAGTTGTATGAGAATGAGCAGGTATCAAGGATGGCTCCAAAGATTCTAATTTGAACAATTAGATGGTCACAAGTTTTGAGAGAATGACCAGGATGCAGAGGACCATGATTTTTATTTTGGACACATTCAGTCTGAAGAATCTTTGAGACTCCTTTGAGATGTCCTCCAGGAAGGCAGTGTAAGGGCCTGGAGCTCACAGGAGCTTCGGTTCTCTCTCTGCATCGTTGACATGCCAGCCTACCTCCTGACAGCCGATGCTTCTCTGAGCTTTTACATTTCTACCTGTCTGATAGACTGTTATCTAGCTCTGTGCTGTCCAATACAGTCTCCACTTGCCACAGTGGATATTTGAATTTAAATTAAGTTAAATTTAAATTTCATGTTCTCACTTGCACTAACTACATTTTAAACAGTGGCTAGTGGCTATAGTAGAAAACAGCACAGATATTGAACATTTCCATCATCCCAGAACATTCCACTGGACAGCTCTGATATAATGATCTACTGCTACCTCAGTTCTTCCATCTCTAAAACTGAATTAACATTCCCCACAATATCATACATATTGGATTCTATATGGTGTTAGTTATTTCTGTTCCTAAATCCTTGTGCATTGCAAGTATTGTGACAGCAAGGACCATGCCCTAAGCATCCCCAAGTTTTCCCTCGTGCCTTGGTACTGTGTGTTCGGCAAGCACTGAGTGAGTGAATAAGTGAGTGACTGAGTGAGTGACTCAGTCAGTGAGTGACTCTAAACTTCTGTTCCAGAGATATATGGAAAAATAATCACTTACATAATCTCTTAGATTTGTACTGACAAAATAATTACTAAAAATTAAAAACCTAGAGTTCTATAACTTGGTTGTAAGACAGCTTTAGTAAAGGGGGTTATTACTCACAAAATTATAATATTGAGTAGAAGCTGAAGGGGTAGAAAATAGGTGATGTCCCATCTCACGTTGTCTTCTGCCCCTACTTCTCTCAGTCTCAAGTAGACCAGCATTCAGTGGGCAACACCTGCCACCATTTGCCACTTCATGAAGATAGCAGAGGCAAACGTTGCTATAACATCTCTGGTTCCAGCTCAAATGTGTTCTGCACCTAAAGAACTGAGATAACTGGTGTTATAACCATGGTGCTGGTAGAGTTCTGCCCACACAGTATTCCTGGGCCTGGTTAGTCTCCCAGTAGGGACTTTCCTGAGGGTCTTGGCCAGCACCCAACTGCACATGCTCACCACCGTGTTGTTACAACGGATCCCCCCTAACATATACAGACGGGAGGAATGGAGTAGGAATTAAGCATGGGTGAAGGACATTGGAGGAGTGATGGGCACATGAAAATGGAGCAGGACAAAGGAGACAAGGCTTCCATAGAAACTCTCCTCCTCATTTCTTCCACTACCATTATAGAATCTGATATAATTTTCCTGTGTATGCACTAAGAAGAAGGAAATTAGAAGTGAGGAATATCATTTTGGACATGGCAAACCATTGAGATAGCAATGGTTTGGATCACAACAAATACTTGTTAAACACCAACCATGTGCCAGGTACTATGCTAGACACTAGGGAACCAACAGAGATAAGACAGGTGCATCTCTGCTCTCCTGAAGTTTACTTTCTACTGGGAGCCACAGGGAAATGAGCATTAATATTACCATGTGTTAAATGCTAAGGTAGGGGAGTATAGCATCCTGGGTGCTTGGAGATGAATATTCCTAGAAGGTTAGTGAGGCAAGGCTTCCTGCTAGAGCTGATATCTGAGCTGAGCCCCCAAAATAGAGTAGGTGTAAACCAAGCAAGTGAGGGAAAAGATAGAGGTTGAGGAGAGGAGCCAGGGAAGAAAAGATGTAGAGAGAAATAAGAGCTTGGTGGTGCAGCCAAGCAAACTTTTCTGTAATTCAGGGTATCAGTGGGAGAAATGGTGAGTCCTTGGAAGTAAACCCCTATGTACATGTTCCCTGACTCCTGGAGATGGAAAAGAAGATCTCGTCTTTTTTTCATTTTTCCTGCTCTACCCCATGTTTCTTGCTCCTACCCTGGAATCCAGACCAGTCCTGCTGTCCAGGATTTGGACATGGGGAACCATGCAAGTTGGTCCAATGAGCAAGCTTCGGAGCCAGGCTGTCTGCATTTGAATCTAGCTCTGCCCCTCAGTAGCTGCCAGACTTTGGGCAGGCTCATAATTCATTCGCATGTTCCCTCACCTGCAAATGAGAACGGTAACACTGCCTATCTTGTAAGACTTTTGAGAGATTAAAAATGAACATCTCCATAAGCAGAGCTCTTACAGCGGTACCAAGCACACAGTGAGCGCTCTAGAAAGGTTATCTGTTATTATGGACTAAAAAAGACTCTTATTAGCTAATGTGGGAACAAGCAATTATGTACCCTACATTTACATGAGAAACTACACATAAACTATTCTGTGCCCCAACCCACTGAGGCCAGGGCCAGGAAGAAGATTTAAAAACCCAGAAAAATTTCTGTGTGCTCTACAAGAAGATATGTTTTCTAAAATAAAAGATTTCCTAAGACTATGAGAAAATTATCAGGTACCTATCAGGGAACTATCGCAGCATATTAAAAGATGTGGGGAAAAAATCTGCCCAGTACACCCAGTGGTCATTTCTCAGGTGATACTTCTTTAAAGATTTGAAAAATTAGCTTCAGTTGTTATCAGAAACATGATGGTAGGACTTCCATGTTTTTTGAAGCTTGGTACCATTAAAAAAAAAATCCTAAGCATTGTTCATGTTTTTCTACTTTATTTGTATATTCTACAGGTACTTTTTTTCTTTTCTCCCCATATTACATCACAGCCTATCCTCATTCTTACCATTTTGCAATGATGATTCTGAGGCTCAGAGATTCAGTAATTTTCCCAAAGTTATGCAACTAGTAAAAAGTACAACCAAAATTAAGCCCTGAGCCTTTTGACTGTGGAGTCTGAATATGTATTACGATATTTGAGCCTTAAAAAAAATTCCTCCTTCTAAAGTGCTTGGAACACTGTAAAGCATACAGTACACACTAAACTAGTGTTAGTTGTTATCCCAGGATGGCCTGGCTACTAAGGGTACTGCAGAATGTTCATAAATGTTGCAGGAGAGAAGTGATTCAAATATATTGGTGAAATCCTGAGTTAAGCAAAGTTAAATTAGTTTTTTACTATAAGGTCTTTGAGACACTAGTGTGCACTATGAATATCAAAGGGAGAGTACAGTTTGCAGCAATTTCCAAATCATATTTGACCACAAAACAATTTTTTCTCTCAAAATATCTCAGTAGGATCAATGTTCCCAGGAATTAATTTTGGAAGAAATGTTGCATGAGATAAATGCAGTGACAGATAATATTTATAATTCAAATTCACTGGTGAAAAATAAACATCGTGAAAAGGAACTTAAAGTCATTGTTCTAAATCTTAATTTGCTTGACATGGGGAAGCTGAGTGAGAACAGCTTTGCAAAAATATGTCACCAGTAAAGTAGGAAGTGGGTATTCTTGCAGCTTCTAAGTTTCAGCAACTTTGTTGTTCAAAGCCAGAGCTGCAAGATGCCTTATCTCATAAAGCGTGCACACATGTACATACAACTTCAAGGACATGAGGGAGGCAATGAAGAGAGTTGTAGATTTTGTTTGGTGCCTTTTTATGCATAAAATTTGAAGCTCAGAAGTTTGAAGTAAATCAATTGCAAAGTTTGAAAAACTCATTGGGAAAAATAATTTTGCGATTTCTCAATGCTTCCCTAATTCTTTGACAATTAGCAGTTTGAGCACTATAAATCATAAGAAATCTAATCAGCTTGCTTTATTAAATTGGGCAATGTAGTTAGGCTTAATGTCAATAAATTCTGTTCTGAGCCCAACTCTGTCAACTTTGGGAGATCTTGGACAAGTAACTTCTTTGACCACCTTCTCATTTGAAAAATGAGAGTGTTGAATTAGACCACCCCTAAGATAGCTTCTAGTTCTAGGGATCTGTGAATTGAAAGGAATGGGTAGGTTACAAATTTCTTTGGTTTGTTAGTTGCCCAAGGAATTGGAGGCCTCTGTAAGTGGCAGGGGCACAAAAGTAAGAAAGTAGCATGAGAAACAATAAACTCTGGAGGTTAGCCACAGCCCTCAGGAAACCAGACAGGTGTCTAGCTTCCAGCCTGTGGGGCCAACGTGTAATGTTACTAAATTCAGGGTGGTGCTGAGATAGTAAGTGTGAGCCATGAAGGCCTGGAAATAATGACAACCATCAAAAAGTTGTATTCTACTGTTTCCGGGACACAAGTTCCTGGGACAGTCTACACCTTGCAAAGTCAGAAATACTATGTCTCCAAGAATGAGGATAACTGCCTTCCTCCCACTGGTGCATAATGCCTAATTGAAATCATAACTACCCAACCTCTGGAAATTAGGCTGGCCTCTTTTCTTTGTTTTTGCTCTGGCCTGTCAAGGTGAAACCTAGCTGTGGTTTATAGATGCATTTCTTTTAGCTGCCTACACCATCTCAATTAACATGGGCTTGGGAAACCAGTCTAAATAACTACCACATGAAATAATTTGAATTGGAAAATCAGGAAGTCATGTTGCTATTTTTATTTTACTTTTAACAAAAAGCCTCATGTCTGAAAAACTCTTAATATTTCAATCTTTGTTTCCTTTCCTATAATTTGTGACTGTTTTGAGAAATAAACAGCATTTACTTTTCTAAAGATTGGAACTTTTAAAGTACAGGCACTCAGCCAAAGGAAGACTAATCATCCGATCATGCAAAGTTGCAGGTTGTTATGTTTAGTTGTTCTACTTTAAAGTATAGATTTGCTTTTGTTAATGATATTGATTATAGTGGCAGCAGTGTGCCTTTTTAAGCATGCTGTTTCTAGGTAGATATAAAAATGACTTGAGTTTCTCTGAAGACAAGATAACAAATGTGAAGAGGCCACTGCGGGGCAGCAGAATGAGCTCCCATAGATTCGATGCTGTATTTGGACAGCTGATCTGTGCTCTGCACCTGCATTCAAGCACTTAACACTCTAGATTTCCTTGATAAAATGAATGTGCAGTGTTCAGAGCTCTGGAATGTCACTGGAGGCGGGGACACATTATTCCTCATCCGTCAGAACTCTCCTGTATATCACAGACATTTTAGAGTCTCTGACCTCAAGCCACTAAGAAGCTAGTAATGCGATAGCCTATTCACTATTGTGACAACCAAAAACAACTCCTCTTCCCCCCCCCCACCGGCACACACACATACACACACACACACACACGCACACACACACACACAATTCCAAATACTTCCTTAGAAGCTGGTACTGCCCTACCCCCATTTGCTCCACCAGCAGATGAGTTTGGAGATTCCTTTCTGCCCAACATTCTTTCACTTTCTTGCCCAGGCTAGAGTGAGTGCCATGGCGTCAGCCTAGCTCACAGCAACCTCAAACTCCTGGGCTCAAGCAATCCTGCTGCCTCAGCCTCCCAAGTAGCTGGGACTCCAGGCATGTGCCACCATGCCCGGCTAATTTTTTTTTTCTATATATATTAGTTGGCCAATTAATTTCTTTCTATTTATAGTAGACATGGAGTCTCGCTCTTGCTCAGGCTGGTCTCGAACTCCTGAGCTCAAATGATCCGCCCACCTCGGCCTCCCAGAGAGCTAGGATTACAGGCGTGAGCCACCGCGCCCGGCCTCTGCCCAACATTCTTTAAGGAGTGGCTAAGATGAGTACTGAGTACTTAGGAGTCTGCAGTTTAAAACCTCTTAGAAACATCCTACATGGTAGGAAACCCACATGTAAAAGGTACAAAAATAGTTGAGTCCATTGTGATTTCATATACTTTCATAGCAACTTTTGCCACTTTTTTCTTATAATCCCCAGAAGAAGGTAGGAGTTTTTCCCAATGAGGTCAAAAGAAGCCCCCAGGTAGTTACAACCATTGGACACCCACGTACGCCAGCCCATGTAAGTTATTCTAGTCTCAGAACACTATCAACTCAATCCAACCCTGCTCACCACCTACATCAGGGTCATCAACCAATCAACTGTAGTCTTCTCCAAGCCCTGTCTGATAGATATCTAGCCTAGTTGCTATTGTCATATCACCTACACCCACCAACTGGGCCCCTTCTTTGGGAATTTTTTTGATTCTCCATGAGGAAGGTTGAACAGCCAACATAGTGTCTGCCTGGGTGAATCTCTGTTCTGCTCTCTCTTCCCTCCCCAATCCCCTCCCTTCCCCCAGCTTAGAGATTTGACTATCAACAGTTCTCCCCCTTCTCAGAAGTTACTTATCAATCTTCCTGACCCCCAAGACCATCCCAGCACACACATAGGTATGAAGCAAGCAAACATGCAGAGCTATAACTTTTGGGAAATCTGAAGGTATTCCTCTTTACCACAAAAAAAAAAAAAAAAAAAAAGCTGGAGAATCTATTTTTGTATGGGGAAAGAGGAAAGAGTTCTTCCTGTTTAAGTTTGCCCTTAGTCTACTAGTTATTGATTTTCCATTTTGTCTGGTCTCTTCTTAGCTTCTTCTTTTATCTCAGAAACCAGCAGGTACTTTTTGATTTATTTCATCATTGAGATGCTGAGAAAACATACAAAAGGAAGATGTCTAGTTTTTATCTTTTTAAGGTTTTGCTACAAACTAGAAAAAGAGAGAGATGAGCTGTTTTTGGTTTCACGGCATGGTAGAAAAAAAGAAAACTTCAGATTTGAATAAGGAAAACAGGATTGTAGTCCTGGATCTCATGATTTTTTAAGCTTTGTGTCCTTGAGTGAATCATTAAACTTATCTGGACCTCAGATTTCTTATCTTTGATAAAAACAGAGAGTGTTTTCAAGGATTATCCTGTGCTATGTCATCCCTAAGTCTAAATGATTCCCTCATTCTGTGCTTTAAAGTTCTATGCAGAAGTGGAAAGATAGCTTCATAAAGAATTAACAGGTTTATTTATGCCAAAGATTATAAAAAGCACCAGAACACTAAATTCTTAAGACCTTTCGGTCCTAGAATTCTGTGGTTCTGTCTCTAGGAACAGAGATTCTAATTGCTTGGTCATTTGTTCCATACGTGGTATAGGGTAGGTGGTTGAAAACAGCTTCTTACCCCCTTGATGAATCTGCTTTGCCTGGTTCTGTTCCCTTTCTATGAAGAAAACTGGTGGTGAGTAGTACATCAAGAGTGCACTGAAGTCTTCTCTTGGCCACTCTGTCTTCCTTTTCCCAATCTTTTCAATCTATCATCTCCTAAAGTCATCTCCTGATTTTCCCCATTCCCTTCTTCACCCTTCACCCCTACTTGCCACTTCCTCCTTCATCCTATTATGAAAAGAGTAGTGTTGTGGCATCCTAATGAGGCTTTTCCCACCTCATAATCCACAGGGTCTCTAACTGTGGTTGGCTCACTGATGCTTTGGCTCTTGCAGAAAGGGCAAGTGTTGACCGGAAGGAACTGTCAGAGAATGAAGTGCTAACAAGAAGTGTCAGCTGGTAGTTGCTATGGTATTATTGAGGGTCAAAATTAAACAAGCTGTCCTTCAAAACTGAAGAAAAGAAGGTGGTGATAACAGTACATTTCAGGCAGTAAGTTGCACATTCTAGTGCGATGACTTCTTGAAGTTGCTGGCCTCTTCACAGCTGCTACCTTTTTATGTTGGACTTTGAATGAGACAATTTGAATAAAATGACATTTACCCATCATTTATTCTACAGATTGATTCGCAAAATTTAGTGTGCATCAGACTCTCCCAGAGAGCTTATAAAAATGCAAATTTGTGGGCCCCTGAATTAGACCCGGAGTTTCTAATTCAGTGTGTCTGGGATAGGGCCTAAGATTTTTAATTTCTAACAAGTCCTCAGGTGATGCTGATACTGCTGGTTCTGAGCCCACAATTTAAGAGCAACTGTCCTATACTATAATAGAAAAATGTGGATAAATGCTACTTTCAGGTTATTTTGATAGTTCTTTATTAGATTCTGCCATCTAATAAATAAGAAACATGAATGGTTAGAGGGTTCAACAATACAATGATATGGGACAGGAGGTTCTAGAGCGGTTAGTACAAATTCCTTAGGCAAGAACAAGCTTGATGTGGTTGGAGAAACAGAGAGACCTTGGCTAGGCTGGAATCCCTAGGTGAAGGAGGATGGATGGTTCAGGATGAGGCTGAAACAGTAGGCATTGACCACATTCTGTAGGTCCTAGAAGGTTATAGTTTGAAATTTATAACAGAAAGCCATTGCAGTTCAAGCCGTTATGAAGAGAAGTATTGTGATCTGGTTTGCATTTTAGAACTTCTCTTTGCTGTATGCAGCATAAATTGTAGGCAAATAAGAATGATGTGAAAAGACTGGTGAGAAGGCTATTGTCATAGTCCAAGTAAGAGATGATGAGGTTCGATCCTGAATGGTGAAGTAGAGGGTAAAGAAGTGGATGAATTTAGAATGTGTTTCAATGTAGCATTAATAGGAAATTCTCACATATTGGATATAGGGAATAAGAAAACAAGGAGGGATTAATATGAATGATTATTAAATATTTATTAATAATGTGTTAATATTATCAATTGACTATTATGTTTGGACTTCATAGATGATGATTAGATACACAACAGTAAATGTGACTGGATGATTTTTAATTTAACTTTATAATAGAGTGACAAGATTTAAGAATTCAATTTAGAAACTATACAGCTTGGCATTATTTGACATTAGAAATTAGAATCTTTAAGCAAAGTATACAAATGAGATTAATGAAGTAGAAATATCTTTATGTGCAATTGGTAAACCTGACTGAGCTGTGGGCAATTAGGATAGTTTGTGTCCATCTGAGGTCTTTGGACATTCTCAGAGATCCTCAAATTTCCTACGTAGATTTTTAAATTATATTTCATTCCTGTGAAAATTTAATGGAAACATACATTTACATTAATTGTCATTAAAGTACACCTTTATTTGCCTCAGGCTAATAAAAAAGAACAAGTGAAAGCCAAACATTGTTACAAAGATTTCACAATATTTGAAAAAAAAGAAGAAAAAAGATGTAGTAGGAAAATTGAGTTGTAACACAGGACATAATAATATAGCCAGGCTAAACTCTAAAGAAATAATCCTAATTATGGTACATTAATTAAAAATAGAATATGAACATGGGTCAAAAAGAAAAAAAAACAGGTTTACTCTATAGTTACACACATGCTAATTGCAAAGTTTTATTAGCACTATAAGAAAATGATACAAATACACATCTCGTTTGATTAAATTTTTCTTCACTGAAAAATCCATAATGAGGGAAAGGAATTAATGTTTATGGAGTGTTTTTCGTTAGCTTGTGGGATGGACACTGTTGTTGACTAATGTAATTATCATAACATTATTGTGAAGTAGAATTTTTGTCATTTTTCAGAATAAACTGATGCCCATAAAGATTAAGGGATTGTGACCCGATGTGGCAGCTCACACCTGTTGTAACTCTGACACTCTGGGAGGCCAAGGTGGGAGGATTGCTTGAGTTCAGGAGTTTGAAACCAACCTGAGCAAGAGTGAGACCCCATCTCTACAAAAAATAGAAAAATTAGCCGGCGTGTTGGCACATGCTTATCATCCCAGCTTCTTGGGAGGCTGATGCAGGAGGATGGCTTGAGCCCAGAAGTTTGAGATTAAGTGAGCTATGATTGCCACCACTGCACTCTAGCCTGGGTGACAGAGCAAGACTCTGTCTTAAAACAGAAAAATTTAAGTGATTGTGGTAAAATTGAAAAATGATTAAGTAAATGCTCATTGCAACTTTGTGAGTAGTAAAGGGGAAAAGATTAAACAAACCTGAAATATCCCTGTCACAGAATACTCTGACACAGTTCCAAAAATGAGATACATCCAATATATGCAGCACATATTCAGCATATAGAGCTATTTAGGTTTTTAATCAGATATTTGCATACATACATATACAGGTGAATAAATGCATACAAAAGATTCTGCAAAGATAAACGATGATAGCCTTGGGAAGTGGAAGGCAAGGAAGAATGAGATGTCATGTCTACTTTATCTGTGTTGTAAAACTTTTTCCAGAAATGAGTCATATATTATTTATGTAATTAAAAATACTTATTTTGCTTTTTTTAAAGAAGAGAGGGAGAGAGACCTGCCCAAGATCATACCTCTAGTAGAAGCCCCATGGCCAGAATATCTGACTTCAAAACACATGCCTTTTTCACTACACCACACTGCTTCTCTATAGCTTTTATATTTTCTCCTGGGTCTTCTCTTTTTCTATAACTTTCTCTTCTGTACTACTTGATTTATGGTCTTCTTATGGTTTTCGTGCAATCTTTTGACCAAGGGTTCCTCCTTTCTTCTATATAGGTCATCTTCCAAAAATAGCAATGATAACAATAGTCATTGTCATAATAGAAGTAGTAAGCATTTTAATTGAATTGTATACCTTCTCTTGATACTTGTCTGTCTACACAGTTGTGCTTCTTACAGGTTCGCTGGTTTGTGGGCTCTTTATCTCCCTTTGTTCTTTGTCAAAAACACCTGCTCTGTCCAGGCACCACAGGGAAGCTCTGCCGTCTTTATTGGCAATTCTGGTCCTTTTCCCCGATGCATCACTATTTTCTGCCTGGTCTGACGGTCTGATTTACCTCTTTCAAAACCTCAGAGTCTTAGTAGGAAAAAACTGGCTTCCTGGATGAACCACTGGTCAGGCAATTTCCCTTAATAAATCTTTCATTTATGAGGCTTTTGGTTTCATGACTTAAAAAAGGTGTCTGTCACAAATTAATATAGCCTAAAATGTGCTTTGTTGGTGTCCAGAGTTTTTTGTTCATTTGATTGATTTGTTTTGTTTTGTTTACTGGTTGCTAATATTAAAAAATTGGAAGATTTCATAGCAAAATCTAGACTTATTCCTCACACATTTACAATGGGCTAGAGCTTTGTAGTGGCCACTCCTGGATACAGGGTGTTAATTTCTTGATCCCCACAATCGCACACTCCCAGCCCCGTGGACAAATGCATGTTCCTGCCTGGCTCCCATAGAAAGTTGAGTTTGGAGCTTTTGCTGTAATTATCCTTCTATTTGTCCCTCTCCCTGAAGCTGTGATATTGCCTGTACAGCATCAATATTTATTTCTCCTCTGCTCATAGGTGTTATATTTCTGGTTTATAGTGATTTTATTCTAAAAGCATTTTCAGAGGATGTTGATGTACCCACAACATGCACTATTCCCTCAACAAATAAAACAGTTAGTGTGAGGATGTTTCTAAAACTTGAGTTCTAGTACTTTGTTTGCTCCTATGCAAGTTATTTGTACACTTTTAAAACAACTCTTAGCATTTCAAGTGAAAAAATTAGCTATTGTCTTATGCCAAATATGTTCTATCTTAGAGCAGGAAAAAGGTACCCTGTAATCTATGAGTATCTGGCAAAGAACTTTTCTTATATACTGACTTTTTTCCTTTTTAAAGTAATACTTAACATTCTAGAAAAGAAAAGAAAATAAAGAAAAGAAAAGGGGAATACCCAAAAGTCAGCAATCTCCTGTCAAATAGCTGCCTAACTTGAATTTCATGTTATTTATGAATTAAAAATAAATAAAATCATTTATAAAACAATTTACGTTCCATCATTGCATCTAATTGAATAACCAACAAAGTTATTGAGGCAGTGAATTTTTAAGAATTGAAAACCATATTTGGAGACATTAAATGTAAAGGGTCTGAGATGGGGGAGTTAAAGATAGTGATCAAAGCCTTTCTTCACTTATTTTCCTCTCATTAATCATCAGATTTGTTTTGATCTCTACCTCTTCACCTCCATCCTAATTTCTGCTTTGATTATCTGTGTAAACACTGATGTTTCGGTATTACTTTTCTTTCCATTTTGATGGACTCTTCTGAGCTGGCCAACATTTTCTTGGCAGCTAAAAGCTTTCATACTAATATAGTTACAGTGCTTTTGTTTTCAACTAAATTGGTTTTCAAAATTTCCCATCCACTGTAGTTTACACATCCTTTGAAGATAAGAACAGATGACTTTGAAATAGGTCAAGGAAAAATTCTGTAAAACTAGATCTTCTAAGTCTGTGACCCAGACGTTTCAAGTCCTTACCCTTCAATGCTACTGAGAATCTTCTGAAAATTTCTAAGATACTTCAACTTATGTCACAATATCTACTTATATGCCTGTATTGTAAATGATATTCTATAGTAATAGATCAAATACCAATCATAAAAAAGATAATGTTCATTTTTCCATGTACTTAATTAAATAAGATGCTGTACTTCTTGTATTTTTTATAAAGGAGACATACACCCACATGAATACAATGTCTTGTAAACATTTGAAAAGATTCTAACTTATAAAAATGCAAATTAAATTCTGATAGCATTTATCATTTTTTACCTATCAGAAATGTTAACACCAAAAAAGTATGATAATGCACATTAGCAAGGTTATGATAAAACTTATTATCATCCTGTGCAAAAGGATACATGAAAATCTCACTAAATGGCATTATTTACCAAGATGTTTTAATGTTCAGTCCTTTTGACCCAGCAATGCAACTTTCTAAGGATTTATCCTACAGATATATTTATACTTGTGGTCAAAGACAAAAACACAAGAATAATTTTGTGATTGTAGTTGTCTGAAATATCAAAAACTAAGAAACAACCTAGAGTTCCTCAGAAGGTCGAACATGGAGTTACTTAGCAATTCTACTCTTGGCATATACTCAAGAGAAATGAAAACATAGGTCCACAAAAAGGCTTGTACATGCAGGTTCATAGCCACATTCTTTATAGCAGCTAAAAAGTGGAAACAACTTAAAAGTCCATCAACTGATGAATAGATAAATAAACATGATGCATCATATAATGAAATACCATTCAGCCACAAAATAGAATGCAGTATTAGTATCTGCTGCATGATGGAACTGAAAAAACAACTAAGTGAAAAAAACCAGTCACAAACAACCTCACATTGTATGAATGAGTCTATTACTATGCAATGTCCAGAATAAACCAACCTATAGAGACCATAAGTGCATTAGTAGTTGCCTGAGTCAGAGCACAGAGGGTATGGGGATAGGGAGTGATTGCTAATAGATAAGGGAGTTTATTTTGGGGGTGATATGTCTGTTCTAAAATTAGATTAATAGTGCTGGTTTCACAACTGTAAATATATTAATACCACAGAGTTGTCTACTTTAACCTAGTTTATTTATATAAATTGTACCTCAATAAAATTATTTTTTAATAACCTAAATTTCCAGCCATAGTAAGACTGGTCATATAAATTATGGTAAATTCATGCACTGGAGAACTTCACAGTCACAAAAAAAGCAGATTACTCTATTTGTGCCTATAAAGAACAATCTCTTTTTAAAACTAAGTTAAGAAAGAAAAGTAGAGAGTAATGTATTATACCCTGGACCCATTTACGTACAAAAAAAGCATAGAACATATCTTCAAAGATACATAAAGAGACTAATAACGGTTGTCTTTGAGGCTGGGAACTAGGAGATGAGGTCTAGAATGTGAGATTGCCTTTTCAGCATTCCCTTTTACATTTTCTTAAATGTTTTACTGTGCATATATTTATTTATTCAAGTAAAGGAAAAGAGTAAAGGAAAAAGAAAATGCAAATCAGTAAAACATTAAAAGCCCCAACTGTGTACAATTGATGCAGTGTTGTAGGGCATACACATACACCTGCCCTCAGAAGTTCACTGTTTAGCTAGGAATACAATGAAAAAGTAATTTACGGCAATTTTAAAGAAAATAAAAATAGTGTAAGAAACCATATAATCAGTGCTCTGTGTACAAATGGCAAACTCTCTGAGCTGCATTAGACTGCATAGTGTTAACACCAAGGAATGGCAATGCAGTCATACCACACTTCGAAAGAGCAGGTGTTTTTCAAAAGCTTGCTTTTAACAGAATAGGTGTGGCAATTAGAATGTTGTTTCGGGCACAAGTGGCAGTTTAGAAAACTTTTTGTAAAACTTACTGTAGTATTATTACCCCAGTTTCTCTTCGCAGATGGAAGCAAATATGCCCTAGAGATTTATCTAGAGCCTGCCCTGTATAGAACACAACAGTACTAGGTTCTAGGGTAAATCATAAGTAGCATTGAATACTAACTGCATGCTGGGAAGGTTCACATATTATTCTGAATTCCCATAGCCTACCCTATGCATTAGGAGTCAGTAGTCCCCTTTTAACAGGCCAGGAATATAAAACCCAGAGAAGCAAAATAAATTACCCAGTGTGCTACAGCTAGTGCTTGGTAGGATTATTAGCCAAACCCATATCTGAATGACTGGAGCACAAGTGTTCTTTCTACCAACCATTCAGATTCTCATGTTGAAAATTGTTTCTGGTGTGTTTAAGAATAGTATTTGGTACCTAATGGGATGGATTTAGGGATTTAAAGTTAAACTTCTTGATTCTTAGTCCATTCTAACATTCTCTAACAGAACCAGGATTAGGTATGCTTAATTTGGAGAAAAAGTGGGTTTTTTTTTTGTTGCTTTTTGGTTTTTGGCTTTTTTGCAGTTGAGCTGGGAAGACTGTAGTATATCAATGGTGCAGCCAGATCAAGTAGTAGCTAAGAAGAATAGGGCTTTTTATTATTATCTACAATGTGTCAGGTACTTGTGGAAGGTGAGTATATGTGACCATTTTACAGATAAGAAAATGAAGGCTTGGAGAAGTCAAGCAACTTATGCAAATCTTCATATTGAGTAATACAAAATGGAAGGTCAACATTAAAGTGGTGGAGTCTGAATTCAAACCCAAGCCTTTCATTCTTCACTCTTCCATGAGCCCACCCAAGCACAGTAAAGATATAGAAGTGGCAAATGTAGACTTTTGTTCCCAGAAGTTTGGCTGTCAAGGGGAGACTCAAAATCAGCTGGCATCTATAGTCAGGGACAAGGGTAAATAAAATATTGTGGTATCTCTTTAGAGGAAATCCGACTGTGTTTAAGATGAAAAATTCATATTGAAAGATGAAGCACACAGTCCAGAGCACATAGTAAGTTGTTAATAAATATTTCTTGCTTGATACAAGTAAAGGAGTTATTAACCAGCCAGCTGCATAAGGAAGCAGGCCCTACTGGCAACCAGGAAGACCAGTTAGCATTGGCTAGGAAGAATGACATTTTTCCAGAGAATCAGGGGCAAAGGAAATAAGGGAGAACAAGATACAAAGAGATTTTGAGTTAGAACCAAGGGCAAGTGAGGATGGTCAGGTGGAGTATTCTCCATGTTCTTGGTGAAATAAAAGATAAGGTTATCTGTGGGGAGGTTAGAAACAAACATTGTGGTAAATGCATTAAGACCTCAGTGAGACTCAGTCCTGCAAAAGCGTATGTTTGGTTATGTGTAAGTGAATGTGCATGGTCATACAACTGTAAGAGATTCCATTAGGTGTCCACCTACATTGTTTTCACAAGTTACTCAGAATGGAGTTCAGTCCAGATTCTGGAAGTGCATACAGTTCCTAGAGCTTGTCTTCCTGTTTGATGGACAATGCTATATACCTACTCAGGTCCAGAGAAAATAAGTCTACATGCCAAGTTTCCAGTTCAATGGCTAGATTCTGAGGCAGATACCTAATAATTCCCAAATAAATGAATCATGAACTTCTATAAATGACCTCCAAATTTCTTAAGTCAGGATAATTTATAAATAGTTTTATTTGTGGCAGTCCTCAGCCTTGGGTAATCATCTTTTATGCTTATATAATGCTTCAGAATTTTTAAGATGTTTTTACACATTTAATCCTTAAACCACTGTGAAGTAGTTAAGATCGTAATACTCCCATTTGACAGAAGGAGAAACCAGATTACATAGAGGTTAACTGATTTGCCAAAGACAAATCGCTCTTTGGTAAAAGAACTGGTGGTAAAAATCAAAGTTTTCTAATGCCTGGTCCAGTTCTAAGACATCCCAACAAAACCAGAATTAGAAATGCCTGGTCTAAGTTCAGGATTTTGTGGCAATTGGTAGCAATATAGTGCAATGTCTTTGGTTTTGTAAAGGAATCCATAGATTTAAAAGGAAATTGAGAACCTGGTCTCTAGATGTTCCTTAGACCCCTTAGAACATGAAGACTATAGGTACCTCTTAGTCAGAAGTCACAGATATCAGAACCTATGGGGAAATATTCTGAGTCCTCATAGATCTTTGTATTGTGAGAGTATTGTGACAATGTCTAGAACCAGTATTTTGAGTTGGCAAAAGATCTAAAATGCAAAATTTGTGAAATAATACAATTTCCATTTCCTATGGGCATAGCACTACCCTCATTGTGTCTTCTCTACTTATCTCCACTATTCCTTCTTCCTTTCCTCTCAATTCTGTTTTTCTGTTTACAGAGTTTTAGATCCTGACAAGATCTCACCACTTTGGGTAGCCTGTGTTTCAGTGAACTTGAAGCCACCCTACATACAGGGCAGGGCCAGATGACCACTGGGCACCCTCTGACTCATGAAGGGCCTCTCCTACTCATTTCCTCCTGGTAAAATGGCCCTGGTGTCCCACCCATCCGGGTGTGTCTGAGCAGGTGCACGTGACTTCTATAAGGTCTCTTCTGAACTTCCAAAATTAAACAGGATGAAAAGTTGAATTGGGGGTTGTTAACTCCCTAGATTCTTGAGCACTGTTTTCATGTTCTAGAAAGTTTTGCAGTTTCTCTCCTTATTCCCAACCCTCCCCATTTTTTCTGTAACTAGTATGAACTGTTCCCTGATACAGATATAGTGAAGTCTCCTTAATTTTGCCATTAGCCACTCCAGCTCTCACTTGCTTATTAGCAAAATGCACATTATCTTCCTCTTAAAGCCTTGAACTCCTGTTAAAATGCCCAGAGCTCAGTGCCTTAGTCTGTCTGGAGATGAGAATGGTTAGTAGGTTGCGAGTTCACCAGTTAGCCCACTGCTGCTGACCCATCCTGCATTGTGTCTAAGAGACTGGCTCTGCCCGGTGCTTAGGGGTCCATATCCTTGCACAATCCTGTCTTCTCTGAGGAAGGAAATCCAAGTGGCCTTTTCAGCTCTAGTATGTTCAAATCACAGACCACCTCAGCAAATTCTCCTGAGCTTCGGGGGATAAGTTCTGTAAGTAGATCAGAGTTTTAGATGTTATCTCTCCAACTTTACATCCCTAATTCTTGATGCCAACTAACATCTAAATGTGTTGTTCTTTCCTCTTACTTCGTATCTTCTAAGTTCTTTTATGACTTTGTTCCAAATTACCTAATTCCAATTCTTGTTCCAAATTACCTAATTCCAGTTCTCCCACCACATCCAAGTTCATTCTTGAGGGGTTATTTTTCCAGGCAGCTCACAACAATCATCCATCTTTGGGGCCCATTTTCCACTAGCTGTTGAATGTCTGCATTTCTGCTTTCTGGTTTCCAAAATTATATTCTGAAGCATCTAAATTTAGCATCCAAAACACCCATATGTGTGAACTTTAGAGTCTCTAGAGCAAGTTCTGTCCTACATTACACTGAAAACACTCATAAAATCACACTCAAAGGAAAGGTACAAATCATAAAAGGTGGACTTGCACCCAGATCATAGGAAAGTTTGTTAATGTGTTTATTTGAATTCATCAGTAATTTTCATTTCATTACCTTGAGAAGCAGCGGACACCTCAGAAAGTGCATAGACAGTATAAAAGAAATTGACTAGGATTCAAATTCTGGCTGAGCTTGAACCCCACATCTGTTGCTTACTAACTCTCTAAACTTGGGTAGTTTCCTTAACTGTAAAATGGAAACTAGATAATAACATATACCCGCATAGGGTTGTTATAAAAAATAAATAGGATTACACATGTAAAATGCCTAGTATGGTGCTTGGCAAAAATTAAATGGTTAAGTAATATTATTTAGTAATCATTATTCCCAGAAACTTCCTATAGATTTATTGTTTCTATTTCTTTTTTACTCATTTTACTATACTTCAATATCTATCCCCTTCCTTCCATCAGAAAAAAAAACAACCTATTTTCACTTTTGATAATTCCAGTATTACTAATTGTATTTTCATTTACTTTATAAAGTCCAGATTGAGATTTTAGAGTTAATAATATTACATTAAGTTTTTCCCCAGAAAAACTAACATGCTTTTTCTTAGCATTATTTTATATACATGCAAATGTATTCCTTGCAGTATTTGAAAGCAACCATAGATTTTGCAAAGCAAAATGTTTCCCTACTACCTGGTGTAACATAGGAAAATTAGCATATGTTCTCCCAAGTTTGATGAGAAGAGGACATGTAAACAATTTGTTTAGTGCCTAAACGTCTTTCAAACCATCTTTGACAATTTTCCAAAGGTAATTTTTATTTAAAACCCCACCAGTCCCCATCCTCCTCTCACCCTGCTTTCCTCTGGTTTTGCTGCATTCTCAGCAAGCCCTGCCTTGGTGGTGGCAAGACGGCTGCCAGCAACTCAAGGAGGACCCCCTTCTAGTTCCAAGTGCAGTGGGAAAGCAAGCACACCCCTTTCTGGGTTGCTCAAGTCATTATAACCAAGGAAAGGAGACTAGCTGGCTGGCAAGCAGAACAGCAAGACTCCCCCAGATGCCTCCTCACAAAGTCTCACAGGCCTATGCAAAGGCAGAGCATTACCTGGCTTGGAGTAAGTCAGTTTTCAGTGTCTCCAATTCAAACGACTCCATTCCCCAAATGATGAATATAGCTTGTCACCTGCAGGTTTTAAATCACTCTCACGTGGTAGTGCCTCCTACTTGCCAAAATCTTTTCCATGAAAAGATAAGTCAAAAATGGCTGATAAACATTTTTTTCTTCTATTTGGACAATGATTTATTAATATCCACTCACAGAGCCTTATTCTCTTTAAGTACAGTCTTTAAATCATTTAAGAATCTAACAAACCATATTATTTATAAATTAAGATAACGAGATGAGCCAGATGCCATGGCATATGCCTGTAGTCCCAGCTACATGAGAGGTTGAGGCAGGAGGATCGCTTGAGCCTGGGAGTGTGAGGCTGCAGTGAGCTATGACCGTGCCACTGCACTCCAGCCTGGGTGACATGATGAGACTCTGTCTCTAAAAAAATAAATAAATAAAACACAAGATGCCATTTTCACCTGTCAAATTTACTAGAATTTTTAATGTTTATTCTATGATAAAATAGACATTTCAAATCAGTAAGAAAGAGCTTATTAGACAAATGGTACTGGGGACATTTGGTAAATGATTTAGGAACAACAATAACAAAAACAAAAACCATAAAATTAGATCTCTATCTCACACTGAACTCCAAAATAAATTACTAATAGTTTTAAAGCGTCAAATGTAAAAAAAAGGAAGCCACAGAGAAGTAGGAGAAAATTTAATGTTAATAATTATCTGTTCTCAGGGTAAGGAAGACCTTTCTAAACATGACTCTAGTGACAGAAATTATATATAAAAGGATCAATTACTTGGATTGAGAAAAAGTAATAAATCCTATATATCAAAAAATTTTAATTTCACTTATGACCAAAATGAACTGGACAAAACATTTCTACCATAAATATCTCCAGCTGGAATTTTTTATTTATTAGATTTATAGAGAACTCATTCTCTCTACCTCAGCCCCTCAAAAGTAGCTGTAAAAGAGAAGATGAGTTATTCTTGGGAGAATTTCCCCTGTCAGGGAGGGTCACAAATTAGGAGTGCAGGACCTGGGCAATTTTTAAAACTCTAAGAGGAAAAGGAGCACTGTGGTGGTGAGAGGAGAGCATGGGGAGTGAGGGCAATATTGTGAGCAATTACCCGAGGTAAAAAATTTGGCTAGAGGAAGGAATATCTAAAAGGAATTAGGAAATGTTTTGTGCCATATACTGTGTAAAACTTTGGCATTGCACCCCTTAAGGAAATTTATGGTAAAGTTCTATATTTTCTTCAAAGGTATTTTTTTTTAAATGTATAGACAGACAAAAAAGCATGAGCCGAGGAGCCAAATTATGTTGTTTGTCCTCGTGAGAAACAAAAAAGATTAATATCCTTAATAAAGGATTTTATAAACCAATAAGGAAAAGCAAATACTATTTTAAAAATAGGCCAAGTATTTGAATAGATAATGCAATTTAAAAGCAAATGATTATAAATATGAAAAAATTACTTCATTAGTGATCAAACGCATGTAAATTTAAAATGAAATATTTTTCAAGATATTCTCTTTTTCTCTTGACAAATCACCCAAAACAAGGAAGATAAGAAATGCAAACTCCATATTCAGGAAAACTAGGCAACATGCATAATTCCAAAGTACACTATATAAATCAGAAAGCAAATGAAGGAATGACAGAGAGTAAAAGGGTCAAAGTAAAGGAGGAAAATATAGAGAGAAGTACTCACAATTAGTCAATAGAACCCAGGAAGTGTTTAGGTACCAGCAGTGGTATGCTGGTAAATGTTTAACAACCAGTTCTCCAAGAAATACTGGGGGTCGGGGAGAGGGTGTGTGTGTGTGTGTGAGTGTGTGTGTGTGTGTGTGTGTATTTGTGTAGTGATATACACATACATGTATATATAATATAAAAATTATAATAAAATAAAAAATATTCTTTATTGAAATTTTCATATAGTCAATTGTTGATTTTTGCCAAATTCTTGTATCTGTAGTCAATTATGGTTGCAATTAACAAATGAGTATGGGTTCAACCTAAATGTTGATATTTTCACATATGTTAACAAGTAAGCAAACATGAAACAATAAAGACATGTGTCAGAACTTCACTTATTTGTCATTGACATGAGTGACTACTTTGCTGAGTTGGATAATAGTTGTCAAATATTGGAAAAATATCTTCTCAATTTTTTATGCTATTCACAATGCAATGACAACAGAAAACACACACTTTTAACTTTAATCTGCATTATTATCATTTTCTCCATCACTTCCTCAACTTCAGTAATCAACAGAACGATGAACCAAGCCCAGATTTGTAATGTTTGCCAGTTTCCATGAGGTAAAAACTCCCACCACATCCAAGTTCATCTACCATAATGAGGTCCCTGAATGCAGAGTTGGAAAGAGATGCCAATTGTACACAATTATGTGCGTGGTCTTTCCACATTCTCACCACAATTTTATGTATTTAACTAATTTATGTATTTAACTCATACTCATTTAGATGTTATCTATCTCCCTAAATCCATAAGAGCAGAAAATTTTGTCTATTTTATCTCCATTGTGTTCCTAGTGCTGAGAACAGAGCTTGACATATAGGCATTCAAGAAATATTTGTTGAATGAAAAATAAAACATTGAACTAGATGCCAGGCACTGTCTTCAGTGTTTTGCATATGTTAGGTTGTAAGTCCTTACCACAACCCCATTTTTATCGATTATTATCTCCATTATCTGGGTGAAACCAGAAAGTGACTTATTCAAGGCACTCAGCAGGTAAGCAAGCAGTGGAGCCAGGATTTAAATCAGGCACTCCGGCTTCAGAGCCTGCATGCTTGGTCCCTATGTGTTCTCTTGGTATATCAGAACCATGATGCTCGCAAAGAGAAATCCCAGGAAGAAAGCTGTGTGGCAGACCTTAAAAGCAACCAGATCAGATTAGAGCAAGAGACAGAGACAATATATTGGAACTGATAACTTATCTGACAGGTCTGATTTTATTTAAAAAAAAAAATGTTTAAGACACTTTACAGAACTTTTGGAAATTGTGAGAAGAAAGAGTTCCAAAGAAAACTCTGAGGCAATTATTAATATTAATTCCAGGAAAACAATAAATCAGTTGGGAAAGTGAATGTAGTCATTGTACACTACTTGACTAAGCAAAGAACAATATTTACATAGTCATGATAACATGAAAACAATAAATGCAGATTTCATCAAAAATAGTGACAATCTGGCTATATGGAAAGGGGAAGGAAAAAAAAGAGCAGAAATTCACATCTATCAAATAGAAAGCCCATAATCTTCTTAAAAATCATGAATCAAGCAGTAGGCATATACATATATATAGTCATAGAAATATGATAGTAAATAAAAAGAAACATCTAAAATGTTGAAAGTCATTAATTCCAGTGAGGCGATCAGAAGACTTTGTTGTTATTGTTGTTGTTGTTGTGCTGTCAAAACTGCAAGGGAAGGGCAGGTGCGGTGGCTCATACCTGTAATCCTAGCACTTTGAGAGGCTGAGGCAGGAGAATGGCCTGAGGTCAAGAACTCGAGACAAGCCTGAGCCAGAGCAAGACCCCAACTCTACAAAAATATAGAAAAATTATCCAGGTATAGTGGTATGTGTTTGTAGTCCCAGCTACTCAGGAGGCTGAGGCAGGAGGATTGTTCGAGCTCAGGATTTGAGGTTGCAGTGAGCTATGATGATGCCACTGCATTCTAGATAGGGTGACAAAGTGAGACCCTGTGTCAGAAAAAAAAAGTCTGCAAGAGGGTACAGTCTAGGTCCATTTGCTCATTGCACAAAGACCCAATCCAGACAACAATTGCCAAGGAAGAAAGAAATTTTTTTAATATGACAAAAGCTCTGTCAGAAGAACAGGAAAAGTTGCATCAAATTTGGCTCTCTGACTAATGGAGACCATGGGCTTTTTAAGTAGGGGCCATGTGCCTTGGCACGGCAGGTAGTAGTGGATGCTGAGTTCCAGTGTCAAGAAGTTTGCTCTGGGCCTTCAGAATCTCAATTCCTTCATCTCGCAGAAAATCCATTATTTCTGGGTAACAACTCAAAAGGTCAAATAGTTAGTTAAGGGAGAGAATTATAAAAAACATACAGGGGTCATTGAAATTTGTTCATGGAGCCAGTTTCAACTGTAGGTGTCATATATTATTTGCTACTACCTGACTTGCTAATTCCTGAGCATATAATATCTTGACAAAAAATGAAATTGACTTAAAACAAGAAGGTAGAATTTTTTCCATAATAGTGGCAAAGATTCAAAACAATGTTGACAAAGATGTGAAATTGGGTGTTCTCGTATTTCTCGTATACTAAGTGATGAAGCTGTCAGTTGGTATCTCTCTGGAAGGTAGTTGATATTTTGTATCAAATGCCTTAAGAAATTCCATTTGACTCAGCATTTCTGTAATACTTATGGAAATTTATCCTAAGAAAAAACTTTAAGGATATGTACAAAGCCTTAGTCTTTTTTTTATTACAGCAAAAAAGAAAAGATATAACATAAATATCCAGTAGTAAGGCCCTAGTTGTTTTTTTTTTATCTTGGTAAGTATAAAAATAAAAATTGTGCAGTTACTAAAAATCATATGCATTTTCATTAACCTGAAAAGATATTTATAAATATTGAGAAAAAATTAAAAGCTGGTAGCAAAATAGTAAAATGGAATCATTTTGCTACTCTCCCATAAAAGCATGTATTTGAAACAAAATGTTCTAAAATATATGCAACTCAGTAGTTATGTCTGGGTGATGGAACTATGTGTGATAGATATTTAGCTTTATTCATCTCCATATTATAATTTTCTATAATGTATATGATTTGTGAGACTATGATTGTGAGATTATACCTGTGAGATTATTTAAGCTGTTTCAGTATTTTAAAATCACACCTCAAACAAAATATAACTTAAAGATTCAAGGATATCATCCAAAAAAAATAAGAGTATGTTATCTATGAGCACAGATGCAGAAACTAAACCTCTTTGGTCAAAAATAATGGGTGTGGTAAAAAGTAATCTACATTTATAAAATTGTAAAAAAGTAATTGTAAAGTAAAATTGTATAAAAAGTAATCTACATTTATGTTGATATAGGTATAAGTTGATGTGGCCTTGTTCACAAAATCCATAATACTAAAATTAAGGCTGACAAAAGTTTAGAAAACTTAGAGTAAGTCTTTTTAATAGTGGGAATTAAACTCAAACAATTTATCTATTTCAAGAAATGGAACACATAAAATGCTATGTCCCAGATACTTAAAATATTAGACTCTGTAAAGCATTAATTCCATCTGGGATGCATTACTTACATTTTTATATTTAAGGTCCTCATTTCTACATACTTGGAATAGCCAGTTCTTGTATTTTGAGGATCTGTCTTAATTCACAGTATTGTTTGCTTTGCTTCTCAGGTACCAGCAAAGGCCACACATCTTACTCAACAGCCTCCCTGCCGCCAGCTCCACCACCCCATCCAGCCAGCCAACCATCACTGCCAGCATGTCACCCAACACAGCCTCCAGCCCCAAGCCTACCTCCCAGGAACATTAAACCTCCACTTGACCTAAAGTAAGCAAAAGATTATCTTGTCATTTCCTTGCCAATCTCTTGTCATAGATTTCCCAACCATGCTTATCTAAGTGCTGAGGGATCCATAAAAGTGGGCAGCTGGCAGGGAGAAGGGCGGGCTGAGCAGGCAGTTCTCATATCCCCGGAACCCCTTTAAGTCTGAGCAATTCTTGTTTGTCTATTTTATATTGGGTTTCCCCTTAAGAGTTCATGAGAAGAAAATTTCCACTGTCTTTTAAAAAGTTCCA
>VSMD01141594.1:0-12276 GCA_008750895.1 Mirza zaza | reverse complement strand
CTGGGCTAGAGTGCTGTGGTATCAGCCTAGCTCACAGCAACCTCAAACTCCTGGGCTCAAGTGATCCTCCTGCCTCAGCCTCCCAAGTAGCTGGGACTACAGGCTTGCACCACCATGGCCGGCTAATTTTTTCTATATATTTTTAGCTGTCCAATTAACTTCTTTGTATTTTTGGTAGAGATGGGGTCTCCCTCTTGCTCATGCTCAGGCTGGTCTCGAACTCCTGAGCTCAAACGATCCACCGCCTCAGCCTCCCAGGCGTGAGCCACCATGCCCGGCCTTGATACCCTTTTTATATGATGATTATATATGTTTTCTATAAAGAGTAAGAAAGGTAACTTAGTCTTCTGGCATGATTGATCACATTTTTAAAATTCTTGATAATTCTCTGGGAGGCTGAGGCAGGCAGATTGCTTGAGGTCAGGAGTTCGAAACTAGCCTGAGCAACAGCAAGACCCCGTCTCTACTATAAACAGAAAGAAATTAATTGGCCAACTAATATATATAGAAAAAATTAGCCGGGCATGGTGGCGCATGCCTGTAGTCCCAGCTACTCGGGAGGCTGAAGCAGGAGGACTGCTTGAGCCCAGGAGTTTGAGGTTGCTGTGAGCTAGGCTGACGCCACGGCACTCACTCTAGCCTGGGCAACAAAGCGAGATTCTGTCTCAAAAAAAAAAAAAAAAAAAAAAATTCTTGATAATTTAGAAAAATTTCACCTTCACATCTTATAAGTGATAATGTCCCATAAATTTTTAGAATTTTTGTCAAACTTGGAAAAACCTCTATCAAATTTCTTTCATTTATGTGGTATAAGATTTTGGAGTCTTTCAAATATGCACTGATTAATGTCATAGCACTTCGAATTGGTGACATTAGTAGTATTCCTGAAAGCTATATATATTACTTTGGTACGGCTACTATAACAAAATAGCACAGATTGGGTGACTTGAGCAACAGAAATTTAATTTCTCAGTTCTGGAAGCCAAAAGTTCGAGATCAAAGTGTTAGGAAAGTTACTTTCATTCTGATCCTCTCTCCTTGGCTTGTAGATAGCTGTCTTCTCCCTCTGCTTTCACATGGTCTTTCCTCTGATCACGCACGTGTCCAAATTTCCTGTTATAAGGATATCAGTCGGCTGGTCCAATGGTAGTGGGTTATCAGAACTTATTAACATTAGTGTCACTAAAGTTGGTATTCAACTGCTAAATTTGACTGGCTAAAAAAAAAAAGTCTATCAGTCATCTTGTATTAGAACCCACCCTACAGACCTCATTTTAACTTATTACCTCTTTAAAGACCTTATCTCCAAATACAGTTAGATTCTGAAGTGTACTGGGGGTTAAGACTTTAACATTAAACTCTAGGAGGCCGAGGTGGGAGGATTGCTCAAGGTTAGGAGTTTGAGACCAGCCTCAGCAAGAGCAAGACCCCGTCTCCGCTAAATATAGAAAGAAATTAATTGGCCAGCTAAAAATATATAGAAAAAATTAGCCGGGCATGGTGGCACATGCCTGTAGTCCCAGCTACACGGGAGGCTGAAGCAGAAGGATCGCTTGAGCCCAGGAGTTTGAGGTTGCTGTGAGCTAGGCTGACGCCACGGCACTCTCTAGCCCAGGCAACAGAGTGAGACTCTGTCTCAAAAAAAAAAAAAAAGACTTTAACATTGAATGTTGGGAGGATGGGGGAACATAGGTCAGTCCATAACACCATGCCTACACAGAGATAATTTATTCACAGAATTAACTGCAAACCACATAGGTATACTTTCTTTTTTTTTTTTTTGAGACAGAGTCTCACTTTATTGCCTAGGCTAGAGTGAGTGCCGTGGCATCAGCCTAGCTCACAGCAACCTCAAACTCCTGGGCTCAAGCAATCCTGCTGCCTCAGCCTCCCAAGTAGCTGGGACCACAGGCATGTGCCACCATGCCCGGCTAATTTTTTCTATATATATTAGTTGGCCAATTAATTTCTTTCTATTTATAGTAGAGATGGGGTCTCGCTCTTGCTCAGGCTGGTCTCGAACTCCTAAGCTCAAAGGATCCACCCACCTCGGCCTCCCAGAGAGCTAGGATTACAGGCTTGAGCCACCGCGCCTGGCCAGGTATACTTTCTAAACCCACACTAAATGTATCCCTAACTCAACTTCCTTAGCCAATCCCCAAGTGTCCATGGCCTTTCCACTGCTACCTGACAAAAAGGGAAATGTGATGGAGAAGTCAGAAAGGAAAGAAACATCAACTTTAACCAGTTACAGTTTAAATATATATTTTTAACTTTTATAGAAACCTATGATCATCGCCTGTAATCCTAGCACTCTAGGAGGCCGAGGCAGGCAGATTGCTCGAGGTCAGGAGTTCGAAACCAGCCTGAGCAAAAGCGAGACCCCGTCTCTACTATAAATAGAAAGAAATTAATTGGCCAACTAATATACAGAGAAAAAATTAGCCGAGCATAGTGGCACATGCCTGTAGTCCCAGCTACTCGGGAGGCTGAGGCAGCAGGTATGCTTGAGCCCAGGAGTTTGAGGTTGCTGTGAGCTAGGCTGACGCCACGGCACTCACTCTAGCCTGGGCAACAAAGTGAGACTCTGTCTCAAAAAAAAAAAAAAAAAAAAAGAAACCTATGATCATGTTAACACCTTGCTGGGGCTCCTCCACTACCTTTGAAGAGGTGAGCCCTGAAACTTCAGAGTCCTTAGTTATAGAGTAAATGTGCCTCTGCTAATTCAGCAATGCAAAGGGAGAGAAAGTTTTCACCAAAGATGGATCATTACCATCTCTATATTGAGGAAGGCATGAGTCTCCATTCTTCAGCACTGGTTCCTCAAAGAGCTCAGAGGGTTATTGTCCTGTTAAAGGTGGGACTCTCCCTTTATATTGTCAGCGTAGACCTCTTCCTCTCTCCTGAACGTCCCCTCCTCTGTCCACTCCATCTTCTAAAGCTATAGATAGTGAAACCCACACAGAAGGAGGCGACTTCAGCCCACACTCTACAACTGGGGCAGGAGAGTTTCTTCTTTCCTTGGATTTCTCCTTTTCCTAAATCTGTCTTCCATTCTTCCCCCAGTTCCTGACTCTTGGGAGTGAGTGCCTTTCTGAGACAAGAAAGGTGACCCAGTCGTCCACCCTTTGTAATTCCAAGTCCACGATCAGGGACACCCAGAATGACTCACTGAACCCTCCAGGATCAGGTGTGTTTAGTTCCCACAGACAGTTCTTGCCTGGCTTTCCAGCTGAACAAGCATGAATTCTTCCCAGTCAGCCCAGTCACATTAATTGCTTGGATTATGAGGGAATGACCTCTCCACTGAGAGCTGCTGCCACCTAAAATATTTCACTTTTCCCTTCCTTCATTACATACAAACTAATGGAGCATTGTAATGGTCATGATTTAGAAGGTCTATGTATACTATCAGCTTTGGCTCAAACCCTGAAGGATCAAAAGTTTCTAAACTTAAAGCTGAGTACGTCTTACCATTGTTTACTCCTATGATGTTTTTGCCAGATGTTAATTTGAGGGGTGTTGGGATTGGCTCTTAGGAATTGAGATTGTTACTAAATGTAATGAGGAAGAGGGAGTCATGGGGAAAATATAAGCCCAGCAACAGAAAATAGGGCTCAGCACTGAAACAGAGATAGTTAAGATGTTTGGCAATCTTGAAAGAGCTCTAGACCTTAGAGTGTTGCAATGAAAAATAAAAGGTAGGCATTATGATGGTTGGTTTGTGGGTATATAAGGAAAGGGAATGATGAAGTCTGAGAATGCAGGGCAAAGTCTAAAATTGTTTTATAAACCATTGTAGCTATATAAGCTATTACATGATCCAAATAGGCAAGAAGAAACTTTTTCAAAAACCAGAATGAGAAGAGTCATTTCAGAAAGTATTTTGCCCAAGTTTTGTTAGAAGATAGGGAATTCTAAATATACAAATTTTGGCCCAGATCCTCACACTGTGTTGGATACTGCTTTGGTGGAAAGTCTATTTTACTGCCATTTATTATTATTATTAAAACAAAAAAAAATATTTTTTTGAGAGTCTCACTCTGTTGCCTGGGCTAGAGTGCTGTGCCGTAGCATCAGCCTAGCTCACAGCAACCTCAAACTTCTGGGCTCAAGCGATCCTTCTGCCTCAGCCTCCCAAGTAGCTGGGACCACAGGGATGTACCACCATGCCTGGCTAATTGTTTCAATATATTTTTAGTTGTCTGGGTAATTTCTTTCTATTTTTAGTAGAGACAGGGTCTCGCTCTTGCTCAGGCTGGTCTCGAACTCCTGACCTCTAGCGATCCTCCCGCCTCGGCCTCCCAGACTGCTTGGATTACAGGCGTGAGCAAATTTTTTTTTTTTTTTTTTTTTTTTAAAGAGACAGGGCAGTGGCTATGTTGCCCAGGCTGGCTTCGAACTCCTGGGCTCAAACGATCCTCCTCCCCACCTCCCCTAGCACCGCAGCCTTCATCCCTTTCTTGACAGAGAAAACTAAGGTCCCTATATTAGACAGAGCTCCAGGTCCCCTTTACTAGGGCAGGGAAGGGAGTCCGAGGGTCTAATAGGAACCAACGAGGTGACTGCTCCAGCACTTCGTCTACGGGAACATCTGTCTGGTGCCAATTTGACACGGGAAGCGGCCAAAGGCGCTGGGCTCCTGAGATCCTCGCCTTCCGGGTGACAAGACGTCTGATCCATCTCGAGAACAAGTTCCCGGCTGCTTTAGGCGCATCGTTACAGCTGACGCTGCTGGTGCCGATTGGGCTCTGGCTTGGGAAGGCGCAGTCCGTGGGTAAGGCTGAGGCGGGGACTCTTAAAAGGTCTTCCTGGAGGGCTTCCTTCGGGAGGAAACAAATGAGTTGTTGGAGGTCCAGACAGTTCAGCAAAGTACTGTGTCTCTCCTTGGGGAATTTCGGAAGGAACACGGCCGGGTGTACTCCAAAGGTCTGGTGCCAAAAGGTCGAGGGTAGGGGGAGGTACCATTCACGGCAACTTGGCCTCGGGGGACATCTTGCCTGCCCCACGCAGCCAATAAATGACCCTAGCTGAGGCCCACGCAGCCAATAACCGGCTTCAGCCAAGACCCATGCAGCCAATGGCCAGCCCAATGCATTTCCACGGTGCCTGCCTGCCTGCGCCCACCAATCAGGATTCGGGCCACCTTGGCACCGCCCCTGGACGCCCGCCCCACCCATCCGCCCCGCCTCCGGGTCGCTGGAGCAGGGCTGGGCTAGGCGGGAGCGCTTTCGGGGGCTGGGGGGGCAGTCCTGGTCTCGGCCGCGCGGGTGGGCTCGGAGCAGGCCGCACCGGGCAGCAACCCCACTACCACCCGGAGGCCCCCCTGCCCTCTTCCCCCTTTTCCCCCCGGCCCATGGTGCGAGGCTGGGAGCCGCCGCCCGGGCCAGACCGCGGTGAGTGATCCCCAGCCCCTTGGACTTCCCCTCCCTGCCTGTGTAAGATCTCCAGAGCCCCATCCCCGTTCTGAGGGGAGGAGAATTCTGGGTTCGAAGTCACCCGGTTCTCTCTCCTTTCTCCTCCGGACTTTTCGGTTCCCTGTTGGAACTGGGGGGAGGGTGAGTGGCTGTGTAGGGAGGAGGAGGGGAAGGTTGGGTTGGGGCGCCCTTGGCGAGGGGAGGATTGAGATTCGCTTGGCTCCTGGGGCTCATCGCCCCAAGTATGGCAACTTTTTGTTCCCTGACCCAGTTCAGAGCCTTCTAGTCTGCCTGTGAAATGGAGGATAGGAGAAACATTTCCTTCCCAGGCCTCCCCCCTATCTCCGCCCCACTCCCTTCACTACCTACTGGCTACCTCAACACACCTACAGAACCTGGCCTTACTTCTGGGGAGTAGTGGCCTTTGGGAACTAAAGGTTTAGAAGAAACTGCCCCTTCTGGCTCGCGTACCCAGTCATACTCAGAAAACCAACCAGGAAATTGAGAACCCAAGTCCTCAGAGGTTCCTGGTGTTGCGTCCTAATCTGAGACTTCTAAACTGAAAGAAGACTCAAGCTGAGACCTGTTTGATAATGTGGGCCCAGATCAGAAGATCTTTTTTATCATGTGAACCTCCTCACCATACATTTGAAGCCCTTTTATATGTGATTAGGATAGGTAGATGGCAGTAATTGAAAAAGCCAAAGTTAGGAATTTTAAAAATAATGCATACGTATCTTAAACATTATAATTAAAAGTATGTTCATTTCACCAATCCTTTGGTGTAGTGGTGAGACTTTTTGTGTGTGTAAGTCTGCTGACTGGAGTTCCGAATTGTCTTTCTAGTATTAACTACACAAGGGAGTCTCAAACCTGGCTGCACCCTGAGAACTTTTTAAAACTACGAATGCCTGGTCCCCAGTCCAGACGAATTAAATCAGAATGGGGAGGAGGGTGGCCTGGTTTTCAAGTTTCCCAGGTAATTCTAATGTGCAGTCTTAAGATGAGAGCTACTCAGACACTTGATCATCTATGATTTCCAGTTTGGGGTTCTTTAAAATGAAGCGAGAATTTAGACACTTTTGAAGCAATCTGAGTGCAAAATACTTTTGAGATTTTTCAGTCCCATCCCTCAGTCTTTTCCAGTTGTCTTGCCCACGGCCAACTCAAAACAATTTTTGTATACTCTCCTTTGTACTATGTCTCTCTGAAGCATTTGACTTAGTTTTCATGGGGACAGTTTTTAATGCAGTAATTTTTCATAGGTTTATGTGATGTTTAATTATATAGATACAGAAAAGCCATGGGCATAAGCAGTTTGGAATCACACAAAACTGGCCCAAGCACACAGGACAACTGAATGAAGCAGATGATTTTGGCAAACTAGAGAGTAGCCTACTAACCTCTAGTATCCAGTACACTGTGGGTATGGGTCACGTAATCCAGTGGGTCAATTAAGCCAGGCTCCTGGCCCAGTTGAGCACTCCTCCCTTCTGCTCTTTCCAATTAGGGTAAGATCATGATTACCCTGTCCCTTCTCGACTTATTCAAATTCTCAAGTCTTCCGTCCACTCTTTCTGTTTATTCACATCAAGCTGTTTGTTCATATTTAAGCAATTACCACCATTGCCTTTATTAAGTTGGGAGGATATAAGGCAGAGGTTCTTAACCTAACTTTTTGGTGGTCAGTGAATCCCCTGAGTTCATTGTGTAAGAGTGAATGTTTGCATATGTGGGGGAGAGTCAACTTTCTGGGGGTCTGTAACTTTTATCTGATTCTCAAAGAGGTTCATGATCCAAAAAGTTAAGAAGCATCTAAGTTGAATATAACTAAAAGTCCTTAAGGCCCTTAAAACTATATCACCAAACACATATCAGGCAGTAGTACTTCAGGATCTTTAAATAAAGATTTAAGGAATCAGTAGGATCATACCTAATCTCCCACTTTAACTGTCTCCAACTTTAACCATAAGCCTAGGTTCAAGCCTAAAGTTCTAAAGTCCTTTTTTCTATGACTGTGTAAACACTGAAACTGGAAGTTTAAGGCAGCCCATTCTCTGCAATCCCCCCAGGGATATGGGAAAGAAGGGTGTAATACTGACTATATTTTTATTAGTGACTTTGTAGCAGCAGTAGGGCATATCTGGCATATATTAAATATGGATATATAACGATACAAATTTAGTAATTATTAGAATAGATGCTCACCACCACCACTACTACCTCTGCCCTAGGATTCCTTACTTCTCCAGCTTTGATGCCCTTTTTTTTTTTAACCTAATCCAAAATGGAGACACAAGACACTAGTATCTTCATTATAGTTTTGATTACTATAGGGTTTATCCTACTTGTTACAATTCTCATGAGCCACTCTGGCTGTAGTTTTCTCTAGTTCAGTTCAAAGCCAGATTCTTTCAGGGAGGTACCAGTTATACAGCTGTGCCTCAATTTAAGCCACCATTCTGTTTCAGGAAGTCTTTACATAACTTGTGTTTTGTGTAAGTGAAAACTAGATGTATACAGTACACCAAATATGTTATCTGCAGTTTTGCATGTTACACTGAAATATCAAGCTGATGCTGTGAATCTGAAGGATATCAAACCATATGAATGAAAACAAAGTGCTTCCTTGTAGCCTTTTAGCTGTGCCTGCCTTATATTCCCATCTGGCAGTCTTCATCCTCACATTGGACTGCTTTATTTCTTATGGTACATTTTCCTTATATCTAAAGCATTATAGTATCTTTATATAATAGGACACAAATGAGGTTGAGTAGATGTCAAGTGTTGCCATCATAAAGTATTCTCCAGCTTGGATTTGGTGGTGTTCCTTGTGAACCACAGTTTCTAAATGGTGGTTTAGCACCTGGTCATGGCAAGCAGTGCCTCACAGGCCACTCAGTTGTGTATGGGATGAACCTGGAAGGGGATAGGCCGAGTGATCACATTGGAAATTGATGCAGCAATCAAAAAGGATCTAAATTTTTTAGACAATTCTCTGAAAGCAATGGTTTTCATTTTTAAGGCAGCAAAATCCATTCTGAAATGGTATCCAAACCCCAAAATATAAAAAGTACAAAATCATAGATACCCTGGTTTCTTCCACTTCTAGCTAGAATTAGAACTCTGCAAAACCAGATTGAAAACAATGACTTTAACACATTAACTGTCACCTAAGTTTACACCAGTTTTGAGCCTGGGGCCTTGTGAAACATAATGTAACTTACACATCTCTTCACTTTGGGAGCCACAAGAACTGTTTGTCAAGCTGCATATAACTCATGCATTGAAAACAATAAAAAACAAAATTTTCATTAAATTAGAAATGACCGTTTTTGTTTTCAAATGTTTTATTCTATTTTCGTAATAAAACACTGTAGCCCCAGGGAAACATTTTTTTCTAGTGTGGCAGTCAATGTGTTACCAGAGGTCTTCAACTTATGGTGAGTTGTATAATTATTTCATCATAGATTACAATGTAATAATATAATAGAAATAAAGTGCACAATAAATGTAATGTGCTTGAATCATCCCCAACATGCCCCTCTTCCTGGTCCAAGGAAAAATTATCTTCCATGAAAACAGTCCCTGGTGCCAAAAAGGTTGGGCACTGCTTTTTAAAGGATTCAGTCTTTGCTCTACTTCCCCCCATTGTCTAGGAGGAGCATTACCTTATATCAGAATCACTCCATAAAGCTGAAGTAATAATAATTGCTGCTGTTTATTGAGCCTTTACTTTGTTCTGGGCATAATGTCAAGTGCATTTTTACATTTTCTCATTTAGTCAACTTGCTAGGTGCTTTTCTTTCTGCTAAGGCTTAGAGAAGTAACTCACCCAAGGACAAGCAGCATTCTAGAAAGTGGTGGAGCTGCAATTAATCTCTAATCTGCCTCACCCCAGGATTTCCATTTCTTTTTTTTTTTTTGAGACAGAGTCTTGCTTTTGTTGCCCAGGCTAGAGTGAGTGCCGTGGCGTCAGCCTAGCTCACAGCAACCTCAAACTCCTGGGCTCAAGCAATCCTGCTGCCTCAGCCTCCCAAGTAGCTGGGACTACAGGCATGTGGCACCATGCCCGGCTAATTTTTTCTATATATATTAGTTGGGCAATTAATTTCTTTCTATTTATAGTAGAGACGGGGGTCTCGCTCTTGCTCAGGCTGGTTTCGAACTCCTGACCTAGAGCAATCCGCCCGCCTCGGCCTCCCAGAGTGCTAGGATTACAGGCGTGAGCCACCGCGCCCAGCCAGGATTTCCATTTCTAACAGCTGCTTTATGCCCTGCCTATACACAATGCCTCACACATAGTAGGTGCTTGGTAAAAATATATAACTTTACCTATACTCATCACTGTCTCCATTTTTTGGAGGATAGGAGGAAACTGAGGCTCATATAAGTTCAGTCACTTTGCCCAAGATGCACATAGTTGATAAGTGGCAGAACTGGAATTCAAACTCACAGATTGGTCTTACTCAAGAATTCATATTTCTACCCACCATGCCATGCTGCTTCCATTTACCCTTTTAAGGCATTCTTCAAGATGCATTATTTTTAGGATCTGCATGGCCTTCACTTTGTTAAGTTTGCTTGTTAAAAGGGAATGGTAACATGCATTAAAATGCTACTTAATTTCTTTTAATTTTTTTTTTTTTAGAGACAGGGTCTCACTGTCACCCAGGCTGGAGTGCAGTAGCATAATCAGAGCACACTGCAACCTCTAACTCCTAGGCTCAAGCGATCTTTTCACCTCAGCCTCTCATGTAGCTAGGACTACAAGTGCGTGCCACCATGCCCGGCTAATTTTTCTTTAAAGTTTTTATAGAGATGAGGTCTCATCTTTTGCCCAGTCTGGTCTTAAACTGCTGGCCTCAAGTGATCCTCCCACCTTAGCCTCACAAAGTGCTAGGATTACAGGCATGAGCCACTGCACCACTGTGTCTAGCCCACTTCTGAATTTTTTAATCGTAGTGTAAAATTCCTGATATTACATTGCTCTAAATTTATGGATTTGAAATTTATTTTCTCAATTCATGTAGTATTTACATATTAATAGAAATCCTCTCCTTATCAAATCAAAAGTAATATTTATAAACACAGATGGGACTCCCCTAAGAGTAAAGGGTGACAGATGTGTTAAAGGGTCTTTAATGCCCACTCAAGGAGCTGAATTAAAATTATCGACAGAATATTCTGGGAAATAACTTGAACAGGTATTTCAGGAATGAAGCACAGCCAGAGGCTATCCTTGCAGTCCCCACACCTATAACCTTGAAGCAGCAGTGCTGCTGGGTAGCTTGCGGAGCTGGGTACAATTTCTAATAAGCCCATCCACCTGGTCTTGAGGAGAAAGCTGTGCTGAAAAGATAAGAGCAGGAGGCCTTCAGCCCTATGTGGAGGGGCCTGTTAGTGTCTGAGAGAGCTCTCTGGGCTCCCTGGAGAGAGGCTAGCTGTTGAAAAAGACAAAGGCTGGGGGAGGGGATAACCTTTGTTCCCAGGCTGACTTGGGGGGGAGGAAACATTCCCCTCTCCACTTTCACATGACCTAAACCCAGGGGGAGTAAGCCTCATTTATCCCAGATCCCTGACCCATATCTCTCATCCTACTGAGAGAAGGGAAAAACTACAGCTATCAGTTTGGGGCTTAGGGTTTAAAGGTACTATCCTTCCCCTCCCCCAGCACTCCACCATCAAGAAGGGAAAGAAAGGGGGCTGGGGGTTGGGCAGAGGACAGTGCTGTCCTACCTTCCAGATATTCATTGGTTATGTTCCCAACCTATCTCTCCATATTCTAAAGATCATCATAAATTGTTAGGAGTTAAAGAATTAGTAACAAACTGGGCACAGTGACACATGCCTATAGTCCCAGCTACTTGGGAGGCTGAAGCAGGAGAATCACTTAAGCCCAGGAATTAGAGGTTGTGGTGAGCCATAATCACACCATTGCACTCCAGCCTGGGTGACAGAGCGAGACCTTGTCTCCAAAAGAAAGAAAATAAAAGAGTAACAGTTCTGAGATGATTGTTCCTCTTGTTTTTGAGGTTGAGTCTTCATTTTTTGATTCTTGTCCCTTGAATTTAGAGGGTGAGAGTTAGGGGACAGTTTCCAGAAGTGAGTTTGAATTGCAATGATAAAGACTATATAGGGGTGGGGCACGGTGGCTCACGCCTTTAATCCTAGCACTCTGAGAGGCAAGGCTGGCGGATCACTGGAGGTTAGGAGTTCGAAACCAGCCCGAGCAAGAGCAAGACCCCGTCTCTACTAAAAATAGAAAGAAATTAATTCTGTGGACAAATGACGAGCTAAAAAAAAAAGAGAGAGAAAAAAAAAATAGAAATTAATCGACCAACTAAAAATATATATACAAAAAATTAGCCAGGCATGGTGGCACATACCTGTAGTCCAAGCTACTCGGGAGGTTGAGGCAGAAGGATTGCTTGAGCCCAGGAGATTGTGGTTGCTATGAGCTAGGCTGACGCAATGGCACTCACTCTAGCCTGGGCAACAAAGCGAGACTCTGTCTCAAAAAAAAAAAAAAAAAAGACTACATAAGAATTAGTTTTCCCTCAAGCCTGTAATCCTAGCTCTCTGGGAGGCCGAGGTGGGCGGATTGTTTGAGCTCAGGAGTTCGAGACCAGCCTGAGCAAGAGCGAGACCCCATCTCTACTATAAATAGAAAGAAATTAATTGGCCAACTAATATATATATAAAAAAAAAATTAGCCGGGCATGGTAGCGCATGCCTGTAGTCCCAGCTACTTGGGAGGCTGAGGCAGCAGGATTGCTTGAGCCCAGGAGTTTGAGGTTGCTGTGAGCTAGGCTGACGCCACGGCACTCACTCTAGCCTGGGCAATAAAGTGAGACTC